>PVKS010030885.1:0-23953 GCA_004027875.1 Aplodontia rufa
GTCTCCTAGATATCCTTCCTAAAGTTTTTTTTTTTTTTAATTTTCATGAAGCTCAACTATTGAAGCCTCTCTTTCCATATGTAAGTAAACTAAATCCTATAACAGAAGGGAAAATGAATGTGGTGCTTAAGACTCAATCATAATATTATTAAAAATCAGAATTAAAAATTAGTTTGTTTTGATAGTTAAAAAAAATAATCAGACAAGCCGCACTCTTACTCCATGCTGTGGCTGGAGATTTGGGCTTCCAGGCTTCTGCTAATCCAAAAGCGTGCACCAAGACTAAAGAGGGTTTGTGAATTCCTTCAGGAAGAGACCTTACACTTCCAGGGTAAAACCAGTGCAGTTTCTGTAAGCAATGAGAAATGAATCCCAGAAGAGCAGAGCAAAACAGCCCAGGGAAATCTCTAATGACCTTGGTGGAGGATTGATCCACCTTCCTTTTCTCTCTGTAAACAAGCTGACTGTGTCCACCCCAAACCAAGGCTTCACTCACAGGCTGTTCCGAGTGGCCTATGTGAGGCTGGGGCTTCTGCCATCTGAACTGCTGGCTTCCCAGGAGTCTGTGATATCCATTCTATTCTGCCCAGCGAAAGCCACCTGGAACTGCTACTTCAAGCCAGTGAAGTGAAGGCTTATACAAGGTAGGAAGTGTGACCCGTAGGCTGAACAAACTCATTCCATGAAAACCCATTTTAATGACTTTCTAAAACTCCAAAGAATCATTATAACTTTTATATCAAAGTATTGTGGGGAGACAACTGAAAAACTTTGGACCAAAATAAAATAAAAATACCAAAAGGAGGCAGTATGGCTCAGTGGTAGAGCATGCACTCAGCATTCCCTAGGACCTGGGTTTGATCCCCAGCACAACAAAAACAAAATTATTTACAGTATGCATAGTATTTATGAAACACAAATACACATATAGTACGTATATTTATGTATTATATATCATTATAAAATATACAAGTTATATGTGTCATATATTTTATTTTCATATATATTATATACAATACATATATGTGTGTGTATATGTATATATATATATACAAAAAAACAATAGAGAAACTTGATAATTATCTATTCTATTCCAAAGAAATATTCTCTATATACATATACATATGTATATATAGTTTATTTTTAAGAATTTTGCAGATATCAGGGCTGAAGCAGTGGCTCAGTGGTTACGGTCCTTGCTCAGCATGCACAAGTACGCTAATTCAAATCCCAGCACCCACGTACACAACTAAGTGTCAGAGCAATGAAAGCCACATGAAAAACTAAATAAAAATTGATTCTGTCTCTCTCTCTCTCTCTTACTGTCCTTTTCTCTTTAAAAAAATTTTTTGCAGATATCCAATTAGACTAGACCAAGAAGAATAAGAAAAAAGTAAAAGTCATATAGAAAGATCAATAAAATATATAGTTTTAAAATAAAAAATAATATCTGTATGATATTTGATAATTGCCTTCTTTGGCCAACTGTTTTGATTAAGCTTTAATCCTGATCATACTATTTACTTAATATTAGTTATTTGCTATATTTATTCATAATTTAGTATCTTTGTTATCTTTCCTTATTTTTAATGGAAAGAATCTGCCTTCAAATACTTTTGGATTCCAGGAAATACTGTGTGTATAGAATCTGTAGGAAATACTGCACATTGTGTTTCTTTCTGGGAAATTGAAAATATAAATCAGCTTGCTAAAGATTTTGAGATAACCAAAGAAGAACACATAATAATGATATAACACAAAATGTAATTAATGGTTTATCGATTTTATTACACACCCCCTTTTTTTTTAAATTGACTCGTAAGTATTTTCTTTTAAGAGGGACAGTGTGAGAGAGAGAGGGAAGAGAGGGAGAGAGAGAAACAACTTTATTTAGTTTTTCATGTGGCCTTCATTGCTACAACACTCAGTTGTGTATGTGGTGCTGGGGTTTGAACTCAGGTCCTCGCACATGCTTGGCAAGTGCTGTAACCGCTGAGCCACCGCTCCAGCCCCATTAGCACACTCTTAAGCTTATGGAAAGTTGTAAGAACTGAAGAATGAGTCATTAGAAGGTAAGTTGACAACCTCTTCACCACCTCTCATCCTCAAAAGCTTTAATGTCTATTTCCTTCTCCTACCTTTCTATGAAACAATTGTCAAAATCAGGAAATTGGCTTCATTTCACTTCCTCTCAGATTCCATTCCAATATCACTAGTTGTCCCAGAAATGTCCTTGGAAACAGAATGATGTAGTTCAGAGTCAAATGTTCTATTTAGTCCCATTGGTCCTTAGTTTCCTGCAGTCCAGAAGATTTTTCACCCTTTCCTGACACTTAGTACTATGACATTTTAAAGATGGTGGTCGTTTACTTTGTGAAAATCTCCCATCATTGAGTTTTTCTTATGATCAGGTCACTTGCTGGGTGCCACAAGACTTACTCTGTCCTTCTCATGGCAGCATATTGCTGATGCACAATTGCTGCTGGTCCTGCTGTTTTGATCATTTGATGCAGGTGGTGTCATGGGTGGTCTCATTTGTTAAGTTAGCTAGGACACGGAACAACCAGACACATATCTAAATGGTGTCCGCAAGGGTGTTCTGCAGGAGACTGACTTTGAATGAGAATGAAGAAAGCTGGTGGTCCTCTTTGATATGGCTATAGCTTGTCCAGTCAGCCCAAAGTCTGAGCACAGCAAACCACTGACCCTGTCCTTATGACAGAATTTTTCCTGCCTGAAGTCCTTTCGGCTTGAATAGAGGCTTTATTCCTGATTTCACACTCAAAACTGATATTAAACCATTGCTGCTCTAGGTCTCTAGCTTCACAGTTCACCTGGCAGATCATGGGACTTGCCAACCTCCATAAGCACTGAGCCTATTTCTTAAAGTAAATGCTTTTATATGTACTTATAGGAGATGGATCTCTATATACACAGACAAATCCTACTGGTTGTGTTTCTCTGGAGAACCCTAATGGTATTGAATACCAGACTCCTCCATTGTGAAAATATATTTTTCCCTTGGTAAGTGTTTTTTGGAGTTATTTGGAAGCATAAACATCCTCTGCTAATCAAAGTTCTGTTTCTTCCTTTATTTTATTTCATTGGCATGGATTTGTGATTTCCCAGTTTAATGGGTTACCACTGGTCGCATTTTTGGTACTTTCTGTTGGAGCTTAAGCTGTCCCAGATTTGGTTCCTCTCTGTACCTTTCAACATTTTTTGAGCAGTGTCTTGCTTTTGGCACCATTTTTCCAAATCATCTTGACTTCTCTTCCCCAAACAAGAAACAGCATTTTCTCCAAAGTATCCTAGTTCCTTTATAGGGAGATTTTTAGAAGCCAAGATCTGGTGACAGTGTTCTCATTGCTGTGTGATGTTGCCACTTCCAGGTTCTCTCTGGGGACGGAGCCTGGGAATGTATTTATGGATGTCTGTAGGTAGGTAAGCAGGTAGGGAGAACATACATGTTCACATCAGCTTTTAGGTCCCTACTTGTTTTCATACATGAAAGACTGAATTCACACCTGCACTTCCAATACCTGTCAAATACAGTGGGTTATAGTCTTGTCTCCTACTATTCCATAGTTTTATTTCCTTTTCCAATCGGAAGAATTCTGGCCCCTATTGTTTCCCATGCAATTAATTAGATATTTAACCAGCAGTTTGTAACCAATATCCCATCAACTCCAGCTGCCACCCCTCCATGCGTAGAGACCCTCTAGTATTCACTTGGGCTTGGACACCCTGCTCTGGACAGCAACCTGGATGCGTAAACACCTGTTCACCTTGGTCATTCTCTGACACTCCATGTGTATTAGTCAGGATTCTCTAGAGGAACAGAATCAACAGGAGATTTTATATATACATATTTATAAGAAGGGATTTATTACACCAGCTTAAACAACCAGTAGCAGGATAGTCCCGCAATGGCTGCCTGCAGATGGGACAGCTGGAGGAAGTAGTAGGTGCATAGTCCAGGATGCCAAAGCCTCAGAACAAGGGACCAGTGTTGTTAGCCCGGTCTGGACCAAAGGCATGGAAAGTCCCTGCACAATCCCTGGGCAGAGTCCACTTTGGAAAATTGAAGGAGCTGGAGTCTGATGACTTCAGCAGATCACAGAAGCAATCAGAAACCTGTTCAAGAAGAATGGGACTCACATCTGCTGCTGCTTCCTTATTCTTCTTGCTTTTATTCCATCCAAGCCTCCGACCTATTGGATGGTGCTGCCCACACTTAGGGTGGGTCTTGGCATCAGTTGGCTATTTCACATGCCAATCATTCCTAGAAACTCCCTCATGACACACCCAGAAGACTCTTATTCTTAGGCACCTCTTGATCTTAGGCCTATCCTAAACTGATCAAGTTGATTCAGATTAACCATTGCACCTCCTGGAGCCCTTTCCGGACACAAAGCCCTGTCCCCAGAGGCACAGTCTGGTGCACTCTGTGGGTGGCCCCATTTCTTGGCCTCTCAGCATCCCACTGGCTCTCTGATTCTCCACACTAGGTTAATTCTCTGTTCAACAATGTTCATTCTGCTGTATGTCACTGCTCAGTTTTCATTTCAACAATTAAAATATATTTTTATCTTGTTTACTTTTCTAAAATTTTCTAACCTTCCTTAAACATTTTGTGATTTTGTGCACTGAATAGTCTTTATTGGATAATTTCAATACCCCTGGAACCTAAACATTTTGCTTCCTGCTTTTACTGATTCTCACTTACTGTGATTGTGGCCTTCTCTTGTCTGCTTGATAATTGTGTTTAATCTTAGCCTATAAAAGTTATGATTTTCTAAATTTTTCAAGTGATTTTTCTAAAAATCAATTATTTTTTCCTGCTGAAACCTGGGACACTTTCAACAATTTAGAATGTCCTTATATTACTTAGTTCCATTTTTTTAAAGAGGGACAGTGAGAGAGAGAGAGAAGGAGAGAATCAATTCTATTTAGTTTTTCATGTGGCTTTCATTGCTCAGACACTTAGTTGTGTATGTTGTGCTGGGGTTCAACCCGCATCCTCGCACATGCCAGGCAAGTGCTGTGACACTGAACCTCCACTCCAGCCTGATGTAGTTTCATTTAATACAAGAAACTCAGGACATGAAAATGCCTACGTTATCTTACTCCTACACCCAAACACTTATTCAAGTAATTCTTCCAACCCAACTTCCTAAAATCTTCACAACCACTGTCCAAAATCCACATCTCTTTCCAACACTAAATACTACCAAAGAGTGATCTAATAGTAAATTTCACCCTGGTTGCCATACCCAAAATTCTTTAAAGGCTTCAGAGTAAAATCTGTACATCTTGAATTACCAAACCATGATGATTTGGTCTTTTCCTGCATGTTTCTCTAGCCTTACATCATGCTGCTCCCCAAGCTGTCCCCATCAAGTCATATTCCAGCAGCCACTGACTTAATTTTCCACAAGTGCTGCCATCTTTCTGCACATGGCCTGAGTACCCTCTCATCTCTGCTTCAAGTGCAGCTTCTATTTTGAAAAGTATATATTAGACACAACTCCATTGCAGCTCATTTTACCTTGGGTTATAAATGAGGATCTTTCCAGCAAAGTGCAAGTTTCTTAAGGTCAGGAGACACCTCAACTCACTGGTGCATTTCTCATTCTTATGCAAACTGGCAAGGACTGGAATCTCAGTGAACGGTGGTTGCATTCGCTGGGCTTGCAACCAGTACAGGCATTTGAGTGAGTAAATAATCCCTACACGCTGTTACTAAAGCAAAAACACTATTGAACACATTACGAAATAAACACATGAGCTATGCTTATGGGTGTTCATTGAAAAGGTCTGCACAAACACTTTTTGTCAGGTTGCAAACACTCACTTTAAAAATGAAGAGGAAAAAAAGAAGAAAAAAAAGGAAAAAAAAAATGAAGAGGAAGTTAGCAGAAGGTCCAGAGACCAGCCTCCATGGGAGAGTGCTGGTGACATCAGGGAAATGGACTTTAAATTTGGATTGTCATGAGATGTGGAGATCAGCTTCATTCACACACACGTGCACACACGCGCACACGCACACGGTCTCCTGCACAGATGTTCCTCAGTTGCCTTAATTCTTTCTGGAGAGTCATCTTGATCCTGACAGTGGAGGAAGCAGCTTCAGTGTCTTCAAACCACTGAAATGCCACCAATATCTTCAATTTGCTTTTCTTTCTTCTCAGATTCAACAAATATATCAAGCTCCTCAGCTCACTCATCCCATTCACAAAGCATTTTATCCCTTACTGTCTGCGCCCAGGGGAGCCTGTTGGTTTGACTATACTGGTTTGACTATACTGATCTTATTATTCAACCTGCTATTTCTCCATGTGGACTTGTTTCTCAGTAACTGTGAATAAATTCAAATTTCCAGACACCTCTGTGATTAGCCATTAATTCCCTCTTTCTCTGTTCCCAGATACAAATTCAACTATTAATTTCCCGTTAATAACAATTGCTGGGAAAATGTTATTCAGTGCACTAATCGGCTGTGCTTCGTAGGAAATTAGCTTCAAGCCTTGCTCTTACTGTTTCAATATTCACTGTTAGGCCCTGCCTCAGGGTGGACCGCAGGAGATTTAGTACAAATATCCTTAAGCTGGTTATAATTCAGTGCAGTTTAATACACAGGAGATGGAAAATCCATTCATCATCCAACTCCAAAAGAAGAAGAATAAGAGATTGGGGATGCAGGTAAATTTATAGATAAAGAATCTTAAGGTCCAGATGAAGAACCTGTCCTTAGATGGATCCAATATAGAACTCTTCACTGATGAAAATACTACAGAAACATTCTTCTATGCCTTGAGTTCACGTCTCAAAATTTGACTACTTTATTGGCATACATTCCTGATTGTATGTACAAACTGAAAGTCTGCACCAACTAGATGTAGTAGACGTAGAAATCTATAAGAAATGATTGTGACGGGCAAATCCAGCGGTTTAATGAACGCTATTTAATGTTTAAGATTTTTAGTGTCATTGCTAGAAGTTAACTAAACAGAACAAAAATTGCTGCAAACTCCAAACTATAAAGCAACTTATTGTCTATGAAACTACAACCACACCACACCCCTTTTATAGATACTGGCACTCTTTGCAGTAATTGAAAGCATTTTCTGCAATAACGAGTGGAGGAGCAATTCAGCAGGTGCACGCTCCAAGGTGACACTTCTCTACGTCCTCTGCCACCTTGAGCCAAGTGATTTGGAAAAAGCTGCATAAAGTCTTTTATGCCTCCGTTTCTTTCTTAAAAATACAAAATAAGGACAGAATGTTATTTATTTTATATAGTCATGGAAATGAGCAAATATAGATTAACTAGTCACAAAGTAAAATCCTCACAAATAAGGCCATTAGTGCACAACACATCTACATAAAGAAAATGTCTATTTTCCCTCCTACGCCCCAGGAGTGTTCCCTCCCAGTTTTGGAGTAAACAGTTAAGCTAATTGCTTCCTGAGATTTGACATTACCTGTGCTTTGACTCAGCTCTGAGCCCCACTGCCTCTGAGGTGCTAGAGTTTGCTCAGCAGGTCACCTCCCTCTTTGCCTGATGGGTTTTCACTGTGGGGGACTCTGCAATTACTAAACCTGTAGCATTGAAAAGGTCTTAGCTGATATTCAGTTTGGATGACGGCAAAGTTCACCATCCTGTTCATTGTCCCAGTATCCTCACTTACATAATCATAGAAGCAAACACTGAAAGTATATGTTTAAAATTCTGATGGAAGGATATTATTTCTATATTGTAGTTCAACTCACCTAAACACATGGACTTTAGGGTACCAAAAGGAAAATCTAGTCGAGCCATGTTTCTTTATATGTTTTTCAGGATAAGTTTTATTTCAGTGTCATCTGTTTTCTTAATTTTGCAGAAAGAAAGGTCTTGATGCTCATTTTTTTTTAAGAGAGAGAGAGGGAGAATCGATTTTATTTAGTTTTTCATGTGGCCTTCATTGCTCCGACACTTTGTTGTGTATGTGGTGCTGGGGTTCAAACCTGCATCCTCGCACATGTTGGGCAAGCGCCATAACCGCTGAGCCACCATTCCAGCCCCCAAGACTCATTTTTAATACAGATGTGATGCCCACTGCTTTGGTGCCTGCAGATCATCAGGGTTGTCCTGAGCTGTGAGATTTGACTGAGCAGTTAGGACCGGAAGTTGCTTTAAGGTACAAGGATGGATCCTGTCAGCCTTTGAAAAGGTTTCACCTCTGTCTTGGAGGCAGGTTTCTCCATCTCCCAGGGCAAGGGTGACACAACTTTCTCTTCCTTGGCATTCTGGGGTTTTCTTCACTGAACTCTTTATGTCAAAGCAATGGAATCTCCCGTCCAAGCCTAGGTTCAAGCTCCATTTTTGGCTCAGAGAATCGATTAAATTTTTCCTTATTCCTATGCATCCCAACTTGTTTTTGTTGACCTATGTGAGCAACTTTTCCTTCCAATGTGAAAACCACCATGAGAGGTGAAATCGTGGTGAATATGATTTAGAATTGCCAAATGAAATACAGGATTCCCAGTCAAATTTGAATTTCAAATAGACCATAAATAATGTTTTAGTATAAATATGCCCTGTGCAATTCAAATTTGATTTGGTGTCTTGTGTTTTTATTTGCTAAATCTAGCAAGCCTAATCTCATCTCTAATTATTCAAACATCTCAATAAACCAAAACAGACTTGTACAAATACTCAGTTCCCACGTGTTTACTTTTATTTCTTCTTACCATGCAAAACTGCCAACCATCCTTCTTTTGATTCCAGTTTGTTATTTTCCTAGTTTTAATTGCTTCATGAATGTTCTCATTCATTTACTGTCTGCTCCCTGCGATTCAATCAGCTTCATCAATGTGTAGTCTTTTTTCCTACCTAACATCTTTGTTTTCATGATTCATTTTTCCATGTGAAGAAGAATAATTCCAAAATATGTATTACCATTATATCACCTCTAAATGGCACAAATGTATTAAGGCACACACATGTCTTTAGTAACAACATTGTCATTCTGTGACACACATTGCTTTTGACAAGTCTAGTCCACCTTAGGGACAATATCACACCTCTATTCTAAGTGCCCAAATTCTGAAGCAAATACTGTGTCTCCAATACTATACTTCTTTTTTTAAATGTGCATCAAGTTCTAGAATTTCCATTATGGATTTGTTGTTTAAATTAAAATTCTTGTGTCCATTCCTTGAGATGCGTGCCATCATGATAGGAAGTCAAAATTTCTCTTTGACCTGTTTACTTTTCAGCTCTTCTCCTTTCCAAATCATTTTGAACTCTATTACCAATTTTGAGAAAATTGACAGTTTGGTCATTATGTTTCCCAATATCACAAAAGTTTCTCTGGCTCTATTTAGGTCAAAGAGAAACTTCAAATTCTTCTGTGTATTTCTTAATCTGCTCTTCACGTCCTCCATCTCCATTTCACCAATTATCTAAGACTAGGAATGCCTGATCAGAAGTTCCCTGGTGTAGCTGACCATTCCATTCTTCAGAATACACAATGACCACAGTTCTTCCTTAACCTTGTCTTTTTTTGTCAGGCACATATCCATCACCATCGTGAATCCACCCGTTCATTTTTCAAACTCCAATTTCCATACCCTCACTCTCAAGCTCCTCGTTAATGTAATCATAGTGCAGTGAACAAAGACTATATCTAAATGAAGTTGCAGGTGTCTCCCTTTCCACAGGTTGAATGGCTTTTCCAACTACTTTTTTCCTCTTCTTTAAAATGAAGATAATAATCCTCATCTAATATTTCAGTAAAGATTAAACATAACATATTAAGGTAGTCAACCCACTGAGTGGTATATGTAGCCACTGGACAGATGGTAAGTTTCCCCATATAGTTATTTTCCAATTTTAAAATTCTCAAGCAAACCCTTTTGAGAAAAGGGGGTACCCATGACATTCCCATAGAGTGTTAAATGCGATGTGCTTAGACATTACAGCAGTTATTCATCTGGCTTTACCAAGGAATAGTATCCCTAGGTAACTGAGGGCTGTAACCTCTAAACGCAAAATTTTAGTAGATTTTGATGAAACTCTTGCAGAATTTTTTTTCTGAAATATATTCCCTGAGTTTATGATCAGAACATGTTGAAGTATATTTTTAATTTTACGATGAATACATAAACATTATAAACATTAAATTTGCTCTCTGCTATAGCACCCTTTTACAGCACAGCAAATTATACCACCTCTGGTCTGCTCATCTCTTCTTCCACTTCTCTGCTAAGTGCAAGGTTGCTAGACTTACTCTCTTGCCCTGCTCCCATATGCCTGTCATTTCCAATTCTCCGCTGACTTTTTTTTTCTTTTTAAAGAGAGAGGGGCAGTGACAGAGAGAGACAGAGACAGAGAGAGACAGGGAGAATCAATTTTTATTTGTTTTTCATGTGGCTTTTGTTGGTCCAACACTTAGTTGTGTACATGATGCTGGTGTTTGAACCCACGTACTCACGCATGCTGGGCAAGTGCTATAACCTTGGGGCCACCACTCCAGCCCCCCACCTGACTTTCTTGATTTCCAATGTGATGCTTTGTGACATCTGGAGATTTTAGGTCATCAAGCATTTCACGATCACAGGAAAAGCAGTAGTAAATAGTAGGTGGGCACCTAACCAGCTCACCTGTGGCTGAATTTCATTACAGCTATTAGAATAATAGCTATAGAAGCTACTCTAAGCTATAGAAGTCCATTGCTTATTTTCTAATGTCCAGCAGTGACCTGGCAGTTGCTGCCGGATGTAGAATTTGTACATAAAGTTATTGCTGTTGGGAGGAGCTCACTGACCAGTCCATAAATCTATGCCAAAAGTCTTGATATATTTGCTTCATGTCTTTATTATGTTTTGAACATACAGTCTTACAGGATGTTATAAAGTCCTTTAGTGTGGCAAGGCCCAGGTTATGATCAAAGGTTTTTTTTCCTTCTCAAAATAAAGTTAGCAGTGTTTTTATCTTGTGGTCAATAAGTTCAAAAGCTGAAATAATAATTTATAATTGTGGTTTTTTTCCTGGGAAAAAATATATGTCTTATTGAAGACAGAGGTGGTTTTATTTCCATGAACATGCCTCCCCCTTGAATAAGCAGGCCTGTTTTTATCATCCATTCCTGCTCGGGTGGGGGCAATGACCTTATTGATATAATCAATCTGAGTTCCTTAGCCATCATCCTGTCCCAATACCTTTCACTCCTTAACTCCAGTCCTTATTTCTAGCTTTATCTTCCACTATTAAGATTGGTGACACGTTATCTCAAGTGATTTGCTGAATCTTCCCACTCTTGCTCAGTATATATTCATTCTGGGTCTGCCAGGGCCTGTTCAAAACCTTACAAGAACTGTAACGAGGTACATAGGAACCAGTCCTATCCCCACATGATGAAGAAGAGTAAGAAAACAAAACAAAACAAACCACCCTTGTCAACTTAATCATTTCCCACCAGAAAATCAGAGTTCAACTATCACATAGCCCAATATTAAAAGAAAGAGTAAAGATGTTCATTTGCAATGAGTAGATACAAAAACAAATGTCATAAATACCACCTTTGTCTCCACCAATCGAATCAGTCTCAGTTGTCCTGAGAATTTTTTTTCTTAAATACTTGGTTAAATGCTGCTCTTATTTTTCCATAAACGTCCCCTGGAAACTCATGGTTTGAAGTCTTTGTCCTCAGCCTCTGGGAGGTGATGGGACCAGTAGGAGGTGAGCCCATAAGCGGTGGAAGGAAGTTAAGGCATCAGAGTCTTTTCCTTGAAGGTGATACTGAGGCCATCATCCCTCCCTGTCCCTGTCTGTATCCAAGCTGACATGAGGTTAGCTTCTAACTCTACCCCAGGCTCCCTGCTATGATGTACTGCTCCATCACAGGCCCAGGACAATGGGGTTAAGGAAACATGGGCTGGAACCTTTGAAACTGAGCCAGAAAAGTCTTTCATCATAAGTTGTTTTCCTCAGGCATTTTGTCTTAGTAACAGAAAGCTAAGAGGCACAAATTCAGCATATTGCTATCTATTCAACTCTTCACTGGATAAATATCTCTTTCATATAATTTCCAAAACTATTCTATGTCTTGATGACATACCAACAAATAAGAAAAATGAAATGTTGGTCCATCAGAAACTTCCAGTTGAAAGGGAAAGATAGCATGTTTAACAAATAGGGATCTACACCATGAAGCAGGATAGGTGGACTAAGAGCTGTTTTTAGGGTGATCAGACCAGGCTTCTAAGAAGTAAGACATAAATAAAGAGAGGTATTCTTTTCATGATATCAGAGTGATCAGTTTGAGGAATTGCTTCCTGCTGCCCATATGGTTTTAAAGTTATTTATTTGAAAAGAACTTAAAGAGGTAGTTAGTTCCTAGGTGCTGTCTTACGGGAGATACTTCCTTCTTAAATTCTTAGGGGCTCTCATTTTAATGAGCTACATACATCCAACCAAAGGAAATTACACTAGAAAATTAAGCTGATACAACAATACCCACATAGGAAAACCCTAATTATGTGGTTGCAAAAAGGTACTACAAATAAAATTATCAGAAGAATTTAAGGCAAACAAAGAGAAGTGTTTTCTACCTCTGCAGATTTAATTTTGCAATTTCTAAAAATACCTAGGAGGCTTCAAAAAAATTTTTTTTGTTTAGAATGGTGACTTAGTTTGCTCCTCTTTTCCCTTCCTGGTTCCCCAAAGATTTTTAGTTCTGATTTTTGAAATAAAATCACGTCAATAATACAATTGAGTGAGAATAAAATGTTTATTTTCTTAAAAAAACAAATCCTCCATGTGACTATCAATGCTCTGGAGACTCCATTGTGTAAAGTGACTTTCCCCTGTGTACTCCTGGAATGGCATGGAGAGGTTGTCTCTCTGTGGGAAGACGAATAAGCAACCCTGTGCCAGCCCCATCCTCCATGTGTAGCAGTGCAGGTTTCTTATGCAGGGTGGTCCAGGCAGCATCCTCAATCAACTGGAGATGGCCCTGCAGAGGAACCCTATTGGCTTTCTCCAATCTCAATCTCTAATGAAATTTCCTGTTGCAATAACATCTAACTAGTTCAGCTTTCATCTTCAAATTTTGGTCATGGTATTAGTCAGGGTTTACCAGAACAACAGAGCCAATAGGATGGATGTTTTTATATATGATAGTTATGTTTGTGTGTATATGAAATGAATGTTTATGAGATTTATTTTACGGAATTGTTCATGTGATTTTTGAAGGATGCATGTCCAAATGTGAAGGGTGGGTTAGCATGCTGAAACCCAGGGAAGAAATGATGCTGTATATCAAATATGCAGGAGAGCTGATGATGACTTTCCTCTTGCTCCATAAGTTTGGTCTTCAACTGATTGGATGAGCTCCCTCATCCCCTGGCCCCTGTCACATTGTGCAAAGTTGATTAGTTACAGCAGCTAGAGCAAATAATAGAAGTTGGTCTTTTGTGGTACTGGAGGCCGTGAAGTCCAGGTTCAAGATGTCAGCAGATTCTGCATCTGGTTTGGGCCTGCAAATGACAGAGAGGAAGCAGCCATTCATGACAGTTCTTCCCCCAACACCCATCGCCGCAGAAAGGCCGCACCGTCTGATGTCTTCACGATTAGGCATCAGTGTGTGGACTTGGGGGTGCATCAGTGTTCAGACCGCAGTACAGAGCAGTCTACTTTACTCAGAATTCTGCCACTGAAATGACCAGATCATCCAAGAAACCACCCTCACAGAACCATCCAGAATAACCTTCAGCCACGTGTCTGAGCACTGTGATCAGGCAACACGTTAACACATAGAGTTAACTTCCACACCATCTCCCTAAAAATAGAGTGATTCCAGACATAGTCACTAAAAATACATGGAAAATATAAAACAAAGGAAGGTAAATTGTTTTACAAAGTGATAGCAAAGAATATAATGTAACCTCAGGGGCGAGTTTGAGAGACAATCACTAAACAGAATCACAAAGCGCTTTCACTTGACCCCTTTCCACCAGATTTAATAAGCCTCTATGTCAGTCCTACTGTGTTCCCAGTATTATATGAAGTGACATTGTCACTTTTAAACAGAGTTTGTTTTGAAATTAATAATCCAGTTGGGGCATAAATTCAAAGTATTGTTATAATATTATTATTATATTAAATTAATTTCTTATTGGGATTTTATCTCCTCTGTCTTCAGGGTTCCTAGCAATTTAAATGAGCAAGATTGTTGTCAGTAGGACACTCAACCCATTTTATTGCAGGACCATTGCTTGGCAATAGAATCCAGTTGCCTGCTTGGCAGCAGACCAGCTTCACCTACAATGCCACCTAAACCACATCTGTGGCACCATAGGATAGTGACCTTGCTCCCTGCTCCATTTCAATTTTTAGTCCTTTTCCCAAATTCCTCTACTTTCTTATGTATGGACTTTTATCATTTAAGAACTTTTTCTGGGCTATCCCTTCATTCAATCAGTCCATGCATGTGTTCATTCAAATATATTTATGAAGAGTTTACTAGAGACCATGCATTTATGAATAGTACTCACATGCTGAGGATAAAGATTGGTTTCTAGAATGCACAGACATATTTTTTCTTAAAAATATCTCAAAAGGCTGGGTGTGAGTGATGGTGCATGCCTGTAACTGCAGTGGCTTGGGAGGCTGAGGCAGGAGGATTGCAATTTTGAGACCAACCTCAACATCTTAGTAAGACTGTCTTGAAAAAAAATGGTGGGGGTGCTGAGACTATGGCCTAGTGGTTAAGCGTCTCTGGGTTCAATACCCAGTATCAAAAAAAATTCTGAATATTTTAAAGTTATTTCATTTATTAGCATTTGCAGTTGTTCTTGGAGGATTGGAATTTCTCATTTTAATGATATCACAGGGGCATTAAATGTTCTACATAGTGATCAAATATTTTATTTGTAAACTAATAGTAATTTGTTCTGTTTTATTGTCACTGCCTAGGAGATTCTCAGAAACGTTGAGGGCACATTTTGGCTTACACTTAGGTTTAGTTGTAGACATGCGGACATTTTTAAAAGAAAAAGAAAGTGAGAGAACAACAAAGGAGAAGAAGATGAAGAGGAGGACTGGGGGGAAGACACAGATGCAGCTTCCCCCTTACAAGTTCTTCCTATGACATTGCTGCCCTTTAAGCATGCAGAGGACATCCTAGAGTCCTACTGGGTGCTTGAAACCTTGGATAGTACCAAACCCCATGGACCTTGTGTTTTCTCCTATGATAAAGTTTAATTTATATGTTAATTGCCATAAGAGATCAGCAACAACTAATGATAAAATAGAAGAATTATTATGGTAGACTGTAGTAATAGTTATTTAAAACATATGAAGTGTTTACTCCTGGAATTTCCCATGTAATGTTGTGGACTGAGATTGACCATGGAAACAAGACCACTTTACAATTCCTGCATGGCCTGGGGGAGGGCTTTGCAGTGGGGTGGAAGGAGGCAAATGTGTGTGCAAGAGGTAATTGAGTGGGGGTGGCCAGAGAGAGAGAAGAGGCAGGGAGCCAAGTAGCTTCTGAAATATATTTTTTTAAGTGAGAGAGAGAGAAAGAGACAGAAAGAATCAACTTTATTTACTTTTTCATGTGGTTTTTGTTGCTCCGACACTTAGTTGTGTATGTGGTGCTGGGGTTTGAACCCGGGTCCTCATGCATGCCGGGCAAGTGCTGTCACTGCTGAGCCACTGCTCCAGCCAAGCTTCTGAAATATTTATGGGGTTTAAATGGTTATCACCAAAGACAAACCACATCTGAGACACAATTTTGAAAAGCCATTCATTCCTATAGTCTGGCATGGGAACCTATCTGCTCTTACTTTTATGCCAGCAGGTTCAAAGTCATTAGCAAGGAGATCAGTTCTGTACAGTTGCAGCAGGAGACCATGAGAGCCCGTTGGGAAGCATGCTCTCATGCATGGTGGAGGTTCCTTTGGAACTAGGGTCCTTCTGTCTGGCCTCCATATGGCAGTCTTGGGTTAACCCCAATAGGGCAAGCAGGCAGTTCAGGAACAAAGGCAGCAGGATCATCTGTGGCATGGGGACGTGGTCTTCATGTGCCCAGCCATTTCCTGGAACAAGCAGCATTGCTGAGGTGTTTTTTGTGGCCTAGGGGTCTTTCTGGGGCTGGTGGCTGCCACAATAGCAGTTTGTCATCCTGTAGTGACTCTACTGCAGCTCAGAAAATGCATGAATGACAAGACATCACGAGGTGTGACAAGCCAGCAAGGGTCTTGCCGCCTCACAGTGAGATGACCGCTCTGATGAGGGATTGTGAGAAAAGGAACTTGGGCTGCCAGAAGATGAACTGTGATTGGCATTTAGACTTGATGACGTGGAGCTGGAGATTACTTCATGGTTTTGAAAACAGTCAAAAGGGATATAAGATGGCAAAGGTTAGGAGAGAGCCTCATTAACATGAAGACACCATGCGGCTTCTAAGAGTCTTAACAAAGCACAGAGAGTTTACCTTGAAAATAATTGTGGCCTTATCAATCACCTGTTCTCTGTGGGAAAAGAGAGAAAAAAGATACTTAATATTTAATTGGAGGAAAACACGAAGATACACACATCTATGAAATGGAGGGGAGATTAGCTGAGAATATGGAGCAAACTGCACGGATAAAGAGCTTGTGCAGGATTAAAAACTCTTACTTACACATTGTATGCTAACTGCAGGAGTCCTTTTCTAGAACCTTCCTAGGAATTCTGAGTCAACTAGATAAAAACAAGGAGACAGGAAAAAGGCTGTCAAACAGCTGCCTCTTAGATGCCCAGGAACTGTTTTAAGCTTGCATTCTGCTTACCATTAAGAGCGACAAGTTATCAGAGTCACTGTCCACACACCTGGTTCCCCTCCTGGGGACACCCACCACTTCTCTCCTAGTGACAGAAAACTGCATCCTACGGGAATATCCATCAACCCCTACTTTGGATAAGATTTCGGTGCCGAAGTCTTTGAGCTTCCCACCAGCTGTCTCTGGATTATAAAAAAACCACAATTTGAGTGCTGAGCCTTGGAGTCCTGTAAGCTGTCCCCTGTAAGAAGGGCAAATGCTGGAGGTTAAAAGAAAAACTTCTCAGACATCCATCTTTAATCTCCCTGCTGCAGATTCAGAGCTGGGCTTTAGAAATTCAGCTGACTTGGGTAAACTGAGATTTTCAGTCTTCACACTGCCCAAAATCATAATTGATTGAAGCAATAGTGACTTTGTGCAACAGCATAGGGCAATCCAATGTTTCCTGCCAGAATACCCCACTCTTCCATGGCAGCTCCCGTTCTAGAGAGTTCTCCCACCTCCTGTGCTATTTCTCTTTCTTCCTCAGCACACAGAGCCCTCCTGCAGCTTTCACACTGTCTCAATCAGCCTATGCTTTAGATATGTGTTCATTATCCAAATTAAAAGACAGCTCAGTCTTACAGAGATGAAACTAGCTGAGTGATTAAACCTTTCTTTTTTCATAATCATGCAGGGACTTTTAAAATTCTAGCACCAGACCATAAACTTCTAATTCTGCTGGTGGGGTCTGGGTTGGTTGCGGGTGTCTGCTAACGGAGGCTGGGAACACAGAACAAGTCCAATGGTACTAGAAGACATAGAAGGAGCGGAGGAAAGGGAATGGTTTATGAGTGCAAGTTAAATGTGTCACTCAAATAAACTCTGTTAAAGAGACTGTTGGGAGGACAGCTTTGATAAAGAAAACTTGCCTCTGCTATTCCTATCCTGGGTGTTTTTCCAGGGGATTTAGAATCAGCACATTGCAGTGACACAGCAATATCTATGTTCACAGCAGCTCAATTTACAGTAGCTAAATTATGGAAACAATCCAGATGTCCCTCACTGGATGAATGGATCCAAAAACTGTGGTACATATATACCATGGAGTTCTACTCAGCAATTAGAAACAATGATATTGCAGCTTTTGAAGATAAATGGATGGCTATGGAAGAAATTATGCTGAGTAAAATCAGTGTAACCCAGAGAACCAAGGGTCTAATGTCTTCACTCATCTGTGGAGGCTGGAGCTACACCCTGGCCATTGAGAAAGGAGGTCTATTATTATGTGTTAAATCCAGATAAGGTGTAATGTCATACAGCCTAAGGCATTTGTAGAGATGTATTGGGAAGGGGGGGAGGGATAAGGGTGAGTAATTGGGGGGGCTTTTGGGGGTAAATATAATTTTCAGAATTTATATATACATAATATTATTTCATTAGAAGCTTGTTTGTTCAACAAATAAATTTCTGAATAAAATAAAAAAGAATCAGGGAAATTCTGCAATTGTGCAAAAGTCAATAAATACTGTGTTTACCAGTAGGATCTTAAAAAAAAAAAGAAAACTTGCGCCTTCTTAAGCCTATCTTAAACTTATCTAAAATTGGGGGTGGTATCATGATTTAGACCTGGAAGGCCTCCTGAATGCCCATGCGTTAAGGCTTGGTCACAGCCTAGGGCCCTTATTAGGAGATGGAAACTTTAGGAAGCAGGTCATCTTCAAGTTGATCTTCTCAGGTATTTCGTCACAGTGATAGTGACAAAAGTCTTACAATCACACCATCCATTCTCCCCAACAAGCCCTCTAGACAGGTTGAGGGAGTACTGAACATTTTGACCACGAAACAAAATTTGGGGCCTGAGTATGGATTTCCCCTTTCTCTTTCTCCTCACCCTTCTCCCATCCCCTCCACCCAGGGAATATCTTGCTGATACTCAAATAGCACAAGTATCTCACCGTTCTGAAAAGGGTCTTGGAGAATGCTCAACAACTTGTTTTTCCCAGCTGAATTTGATACATTGAACCCTCACAACAGCACTGGATGATGGAGTTGCAGAAGTGGCTTCTCAGGGAGGGGACCTAGCTTTCACCTAGAAATTCCCACTGAAATACTCCTGGATGCTGCCCTGACCCACCGTAGGCCTTCAGCTTCTTATCCATTTGGCACCTCCATCTCCCTCCTCCAGCCTCATGGAACCCCAGGGCTGGGCTGTCAGTCTCCCCTAGTCCACCCCTCTCCTGGGGACAGAACAGCTGGAGTTTGGAGGAAGAGGGGAAAGGTGTGTCTGGCCAGAAGTGTTGCTCAAAACGTAATTCCCCTTTGAGGAAACTTAAGTACAGGGTCCTAGGGGCTGCCCTGGGTGACACCCTCAGTTTCACCTGAAGTCATGGTGGAGAGGCATTCCCTTGGCCCCACCTGGGGCTTAGAGAACTGGAGACCATGCTGTTGTGTCCAGCAGGCTCTGTTTTAGTACCCCGCATATGTCTCTGGTGGGTTATGGCACTGGCTAACATCTGAGAAGCACTGGGTGCTTGGGGTTTCATGTTGAGCTGCTTTTTCCAGTCCTGGGTCGCTTTGTTGTTGTTGTTGTTGCTTGTGTGTGTGTGTGTGTGTGTGTGTGTGTTTCAAAGCCTTTCCTATTACATTTGCCTGGAACTTGGGTGGTAAGAGGCAACAAATAAACAAATGCACATGTGAAGAAAATAAACTAGCTGCAAACAGAAGACCTGCTCCCACTGGAATGAGAAGCAGTGGCTTACTGCAAACACGTTCAGTTCAGAAATTCTGTAATTTCCATATCAGCAGCTGGAAACATGGAGATGTTTTAAATCAAGAGGGTTGGAATAGTTTCTCTTATATCCCTTCCAATTTTCTTTCAATGGCTCTATGAGTTTTTAGGATTAATAAGAAAATGGAAGGAGTAAGACTCTTTGGGACTATGGGATGGATGGCTATATTAAGTTGGAATATGTACATATTTTAGGACTTCTCAGATAAAGTGATATATCATACATTTATGTTAAAGATGCCATTGGATGAGATATTGCTGAGTTACTAACCTCAAAGATACTCACTGCTGGTAGAGGGAGAGAGAGCGAGCACTGGGGTGCTTATACAACAAAGAAAAGACTGGTAAAAGTTTATCAAGGTATCATCAGATGAATTAAAGATGTAGCAGTGGCTGGGATGGTGGCTCAGCAGTTCCTGTGCTTTCCTGGTACACACAAGGATGTGAGTTCAAACCCCAGCACCACATAATAAAGTGTCAGAGCAACAAAATCACATGAAAAACTAAATAAAATTGATTCTCTCTTTCTCTCAATGTCCCTCTTTCTTAAAAAAAAAAAAAAGATGTGGGTAGGGTCTAAACGGATAGCCATCGATGCATATTTTCCTAGAATAAAAAATGTTTGAAATATCATGAAAATCAGAACATTTATCAAGTGATTTAATACAACTCTAATTACTTTTCAGGAAGGGCTTTGATTGCATCTTGCCAAAAGTTCTGTCCCGCAATCAGGTTGAGGACATCGGTTTCCCTGTTTCTAGTCTCTTCTCACTGTTTCCTTTTTAAATTCTCCTTCTGGTCACTTTCTCTTAATTGTTTTCACCTGTTTGATCTCAACTGCTTCATTGCAAAGTGGGGAAGATAATTCCTCACCCAGTGAAAGAGGCCTTGGTGATTTTTTATGATCATTGCCATTTGCTTGAGGCTTTAATTAAAAAGCAATCACTTTCTCCAGTAGTGAGGATGAAGAGTCCAGGTTGGAGACAAGAAGCCAGAGATCTCTGGAGAAGTTGCAGGTGGAAAAAAGAATAATGATGAGGGTAAATAATGAGAACTCTTAAGTATCAGTCTGCTGCCAGCAGAACTTTCTTGAGTTTGAGAGCCTCCAAAGCAACCTCCTGCTCTGAAGCACTGAGGGAAAGTGGAAGAGCCCCACTTGCCAGGACTCTGACACTCTAGGTATCTGATGGCTTCACATCCACATCCAGAACTGTCCTCAGCTTCAAGCCCCTCCCGTAGTCTCCAGGTACTCTGTCTGGGTGTGTTCTGTGCTGATGTGGCTTCTCACCAGCAGGTCTTAACTTTGACAGCCTTGAGTATTAATCCTATTTCATGATGTGCTCCTGAATCTGAAGTTACCTGCTCCAGCCACACAGTAAGGCGGCAGATGGAATTTACTCTTCTCCTCTCTCCTCTCTCTCAATTCACTGCAGTGGTTGGTTTGGTTGGTTGTCTGGTCTTCTGACCTCATGCATCTGAATTCTTCTGCCATCGGGGGTATTGTATTGCTTCATGTGATGCCAGTGTTGTGTCCAGGGCATGCTCTTCCCCTTGAGCATGTCCTCTTTGTGGGAACGGAAGCCGTCTATCAGGTGTAGGACAGGCTTGTTCCCACCGGGAGCCAGCAACTTGCTTGCTCTCTGAAGTTTCTCTGGTGACCAGTGTCCACCACTGCTGGTCTTTTGCTATAGCCTAAGATTCTTTAAATTTTTCTACGATGCAGCTTCCAATAATTCAGTATTCACAAGTACTTAAGAGCAATGGAAAAGCCCCAACACCTCCAAACCATTGCAGGAGTAAAAAAGGAAGGGAGCAGCAACTACACGCGTAAAGTGAAATTCTCCAAAAATTCTACGCTAAAGCTTCATAATTTTAAATCGGTTATTTAGAAATCCAGGAGTTTTTTTTTATTATTTCTCCTTTTAAAGAACTTACTTTTTTTTCATCCCTTTTATAAAGGGCAAGACGATGAAGAAATATTTTAAGGTTTTATTTAAAACTGTGCTGTGTTTCATATTAAATTCGTATGATTTTCCTATTTTGATTATATATAGAAAATAACAGTTGATTTGCTTAAATAACTTTTTAGCTTACAAGGATTGTGTATGTACTGAATATGTTTAAGTGCATTCAAATATACAGCTTGACATCTTAGAATCTGAGGTATTGACCTTAAGGAACAGTTAAGCCAATTTTTAAATTCTCATTAGAAGCACTGAATTGAAACGCTGTAATCTCTAGAAGTTGCTGCTATTTTATGTTTTAGCAAAATATTAATTATTATTTGAAGAATTTCTAATTCTAAGAAGGATGGCAATTTAAATTCCAAAGAAATACAATTATCTTGTTCACAAAAGGGGAGAAACATAGAATTGCCTTTATTTTTAAATTATAATTGCATCGTGTATTGGCAGCACTTGTGAACAATTTAGACCTAAAATTCTGATGGGAGAAATCCGCAATGGAGGGACATCTGCAAAATAATCCTTTCTCAAGTCTAGTGGATCCTGTTTATCTGCGTTTTTACTTGTTTATGTGTGCCCTGTCCGGTGCAGTGGTATGAATCTTGCCTTCTTGGTTGCTTGTCTTTTCAACAATTTTATTTGCTTGCAGTGTTAAAGATCATATTTGTTACAGTTTGAGTACTATATATTTTTAAATTGAAGTTAATTATGATAATTTTCAGACAATCAGTAAATTTGGAACTCTTGAGTTACCATTGCCATGCCATATAAAAAATTAGAGGTAATAATTAACATCATGGTATATTACATAGTAAGAACACTCTTGTTTCTATGTAAATTATAGACCAAAGTTCTGTACACATTTTAATAGGGAAAAGAATGTGTGGCACAGGGATTTGAAAAATCAGAATGTATCATCAGTATTGAGCAAAGAAGTTCTGGATGTTTATATAAATACACTGGAGTGAAGAGGAGGGGTTGCTGGGCCAGTGGCCAGGCAAGCGATCAACCCACCACAGCCTCAACATGCTAAGACTGCAGGCGCTGTAGTTGAAGAGCAAGAAAGACATTGCTGTGACCTCCAGGGAGGAAACGAGACCCTCTTACTTTCAGCAGGACACAGAAAGGTGGGCCTTGTTGTCTCAGGTCATGAAATTCAAAAGAACATTGGCATAGGTATCAATCACTACTCTGGAATGGGGGCCTGCGTTTGCCGGGGGGCATGAAGCAGTACAGTCATCTTTGTCATATTAGCGTAGGTCACGGAGCATAAGAATGGCATGATAAGCGGTCTGCAGATGATGAACGTGGCCACAGTACACAGGATATTAGAAGGCACTGGAGCTGAGAAAGCATGCTGGGCATCACAGAGCCATGACCTGGATTAAGTGGGTGTAATGAGGAAGAAGATGAAGGAGGGAGAAAAGAGATGTCAGAGGAAAACATGGTACATGGCTAACGACATAAAATTACAAGAGGAGCTGACAGTATGAGAAATTAGTCCTGTGTCTACACCTGATGACAGATATGAAGACATCCAGGGAGACTGAGCTATCCTTGCCAACTGGAGGGGTTGGTGGGGAATAGGGCCGCTGCTCATGGACACGTGGAACAGGGAGTCAACTATGTAATTGGGTGAAGGTATATGGTGACAAATTTAGAGATAATAGTTTCCTAGTTTTCAACTGAACATAAAATTTCTTTGTGGCAGATCTGAAGAAATACACCCCATTAATGTGGGAGAAGACTGAAGAGGGAGTCTGTGGCATGGGGACGATGG
Organism: Aplodontia rufa; assembly: GCA_004027875.1. Taxonomy (NCBI): domain Eukaryota; kingdom Metazoa; phylum Chordata; class Mammalia; order Rodentia; family Aplodontiidae; genus Aplodontia; species Aplodontia rufa. The sequence continues at coordinate 23,336 of PVKS010030885.1, forward strand.
GAATGTAATAAGGATAGGCATTCTAGTTTTCCATTTTCAAGTCTCCAAGACACAGGTTATGTGGAAGCCCACAGTACGATGTCAGATGGAAGCGGACAGTTCTCAGTCACAAAATCTAAACCACTTAAGGACCATGGAAGCTCAAAATAAAAATATTTTGTCTTTTACAGTTTGAAATAATTCCAAGCATTCGTCATAACTAAGAGAAAAAGTCTGAATATATTCTAGTGAGCATGAGATATGTGGAAATGAAATGTGTACCTTCTTAATTTACTACATTTAATGTGATTCAGAGAATGAAACATAACAGTAGGGGATGGGATAGACAGCGCAGGATGGTGTTGTCACCGTTGGGTTTGGAGGGAACAGTGGGAAGACCATGTAGGGCTCATATTACATAGCTTCCTTCGGGGGCAGGTGCGTATGCCTTGAGCTGATGGTCCCTTAGTTATTCAGTTAGAGGTGTAGCACCTGGCCCCACCTGCATGACCACGTAACTACAGCATATCTGTCTTTCTGTGGATGCAGAAACTTGGTGACATTGGTTCTTAAGGTGTGGACTGGTGGAATCAGCATAGCCTTAAAATTTGCAAAAAAAAAAAAAAACATCACTTTTGA
>PVKS010030886.1:0-24129 GCA_004027875.1 Aplodontia rufa
GACCTGGGGTAAGCATGGCTGGGCCAGGCTGGGTGGGTTACTGGCTGAAATTCAGGTGTGCTTTACATTCATGTCTTTATTCTGGGGTTCAACCTGGAGGTTGCTGGTGTTTACCAGCAACATGCCATTCTTATGATAGATCATAGGGACATAGGACCACAAGGTGAAGGTGACACTCCTGAAGGCCTCGGCTCAGAACTGACTTCCATACCCTCATTTCTATCATGTTCTATTGCTAAATTAAGTTACAGGGAAGCTCAGAAGCCCACAGTGGGCAGCACTGCAGAATTCCATGGAATACAGGGGCAGAGTGATGAATTGGAGTAATCATCCAGTCCACTATAGATGCTACACAATATTTTAAGGCTTGTGAGATTAGTGGAAAAAGTTATCACAAAAAATAGGACAGAGGCTGGCCTAGAAGGAGAGACTGGGATCCAAGAGACAGATGGAAATTAGTCTAACAATAATGAAGGGGGTGATAGGATCCTTGGCTAATGCAGCTTTGGCAGTGAAAGGAAAAATATTAGAAGGCAAATATGCAGCACAAGTATCAAGGAAGAACCAGCAGAAGCAGGTGACAGCCTGAATGTGAGGAAGGAAAAAGTCAACTCAAGATGACACTGAATGACCAGTTGGCAGATTATTTTAGAGGAGAAATTAATATAGAGGAAAGACGATGAGTTGGGAGTTGGGGTTCTTGTTTTGTAATAGTTTCTGGTCTCATTTTTGAATTTGGGGTCTACTTGCCTCTCAGGGGGAAATCCATGCTGTCATGATGTGCACTGCATTTGACATGTATCAGTAGGACCTCTGCAGATGGTAGGCAGGGGGTAAGGGGCCAGTGCTCCCTGAGCCCCCTCCGCCCCTGTGCAGCGGGGTCCTCATGATCACACATCTCTCTTCCCTTCAGAGGCTATTCTCCAGTGTGACTACCTAGACTATTGCTTTATTCTCTACATCTCCAGTGCCTTCAGAGGCTGGCATTTTAGAATTTACTTTTCCAGCTCCTACCACAGAGGCAAGAGAGAAAGGCCATTGTAATGGGTGCTGAGTGAACTAAGTACAGTACTTGCCCCATTTAATAGCAACCAATATAGTTTCTTGCTAAGAATGTGAAGCTCTCAATACATTTTATTTCTTAATCTTTTGAGTGAACAATCTGGGGAAATGGCTGGGCAAGGGGGAAGAAACTCCAAAAATCAAATATTTAATGTTTAAAATGGAAAGAAATGTCATCTCTACAGATAGCACTATAAACAATGAAAATAATTTTCAAAGACAGTGAAAGAAATCTGCCTGTATGGCTTCCAATCACCAGGAGAAAGAAGAGAGTCTGTAGAAAAGATGGGAAAGCAACAAGAAAGCTAGGTTTATTTTTAGTGTGTCTTTTCTACAGAAGGAAATGAGGACATTTTTTATAACAAAGGCCATTTTACAAGAGATTGGATTGTGTCCTTTCTAAAGCTATAGAATCACTTGAGAAAATAAAGTGTTGGAAGTCACGAAGAAAGTATAACACTCAGCAAAGATTTCTAAAATAAAATGTGAAAAAAGCAAAGATACATATATTAAAGTTTCTTTGAAGAATGCTGTAAGGAAAGACAATTTAAGTTACCATTATATACAGCATTAGCGCTTATGTATGCTGAGCTTAGAATATCATTTTGAAGTTATCTTAAAATTGAGCACAAGAGTGGAAACATATATATATTTTTCCAAAGTATATTACATATTTTGAAATATGTTTGTTTACATATCTTCTTAATTATCCACACATTTTTAGTGTGCATGCTTATGCTTGTCAGAAGTAAAATTATTTACTGTAATTAATATTCACTTTTCTGAATTTACTAGTTGACTTCAATATCTTCCAAGATAACTTCGTTATTGAAAATTTTATAGTATATTTTTCCTTAATCTATCTTGTATTTTTAATTAATAGTAGAGATGAAATGATTTGACATATACATCAAAAACAGAATACAGTTAAGGTCCTTTATTTCTAATTTGTTTCTAATTTATTTCTAATTTGTTATCACCTTAAAGCTATGCTTTAAGTTGGTGCTATTGGAAATGCATATAAATTGCCATTGTAGGGACCTATAACTAGGATATATTATCGTAACTTAAAAGGCAAATAATAAACATAGCTAATTTTACAATGACTGTGAGACTAATTACATTGAACTTCTTGGTTAGACAAAGATTTGTAGGATACATAGAACTCAGCAATTGAAGTGTCAGCTAAAAGATTTTGAGGAGGAAATTTTGTCTACAAAACACAGAAACCTGAAGACATTCCATGTTCTTATCTGAATCCGAGCTGAACAGCATTTGGATTTCTGCCATATGATCACAGTAATGTTTCTATCACTGTTTGAAGTTTTGGCAACTCCACAAAAGACTCAGAACTTTCTTCCAGATTTTTATTTTTCCAAGTTGCTGCTACTTGGTCACAAATGTTAGCACTTGTTTGTGTGTCCAAGGATGGCAAAACTGAGGATAAAAAACCTGAGAATTCTGATCCCATAGCTATGAAGTGACAGGACAGTTCCCCAGCAATTAATAAAATGAAATGTTTTTCATTTTTCATATTACATATTCCATTTAAATAAAGAAGGCATAAATAATTCTAATAAGATCAACTAGAAAGCAAACACATAAAACATTAAGTGGATCATACTTGTTCTTCTTATTTGATTTGTAAATTTTGAGCTCAATTAGTTTAAGCCAGTCTATCAGAGTTTTCTGGAAAATTCTTAGCATTTAATTCATCTGATTAATGGTTTTTATTTATTATTCATTAAGAATTTCAGATCAACAGAATCAAAACTCTGGGTTTCTATTAACTTGGCATAGTTCTCAGGGTTTTTTTTAATTGAGAAACTTATTTGTTGAACAATCATATAAGTTTTTAACAAAAAGTTCTCAGGTTTTCATGCAAGCATTCATTCCAACATTAAATCCATGTCCCAGGGACAAGCTACAGTAATGAGTTTTTGGTGTAGTTTCCATGCATTTTTTTGTTTGTTTGTTTCTGTTTTGTTGTTGTTGTTGTTAACAAGGCTCTGGCAGAAACTTCAGTAGAAACTGCCCATCCTAATGACTCACCTATGGTAGCCACTCGCCATAGTGAGAGAAAAAAGCATGGCTTTATTCATATTTATCAAGTATGGATAAATAAAGTCCAAGAAATCAAGACTGTGGAAAAGCTGAGTGAGTTCTTTTTGACAAAGGTTATGTCTGGATGACACATTCAAATTGGATGTGGCAGCATTGGTCTGAATGCTGGACCAACTTAATGGGGAAATTTCTGCAGACTATTGGCTGAGCTCAGCCATGAGCTGGGGTGACCATGAACCCAGTCTACATCCTGTAAACCTAGTTACTTCCTCAGCTGTTTCTCAGTCACATGAGCGTAGTCATAAGAAAGTACCATCCAACTCACAAATCAAAACAGTATGAAGTGAATGACTTAAGTAAAATTCTCCTTTCCCATTGGTGTTCATGCAAAAGACCAAAATGCATTCTTGATTTTGTTTTCTTGCTGTGTGTACATGTACTGCAGATGCACTGGTGTGCCCTGGTAGGTACTGAGAATTTATTTGCAAGGTGGTATTGAAATTACAATCTGCAACTGGAAAGTGAAAAAAAAAAAAAGAATTTTCCATAGTATATTTCTTTCTGTGAGTTTTTTGAAGCAGTCTATCACTTCCTTTTGAGCTTAATTGAACTGTTCTTTTGAAGGGAAACCTACCTTGTGGAGCAAAATTTTCTTTTAGTAAGTATATAGTATAGTAGAAGTCTAAAATCCAACTGGTAAACCAACCCAAACTCAAATTCTAACTCTTCCTACTATCTGTGTCATCTTCAAGAAAGAAGTACCTCACTTGGAATTTGTTTCTTTGTTTGTAAAAATTAAAATAATTACAGCTCTCAAAGTTTGTTACTTAATTTGATCTACTCAATGTACCTACCACATTGTAAGTTCTTGATAAAATTGTTCTTTCTTTTCTTTTGTGTCCTTATTAAAAAAGAAAGCCTTTCTAAATAATTAGTCATAAGGGCTCTTTTTAAAATGACTCTAGTGAAATCATCCGGTAAACAGTGAGTACATAATCACAAAACATGCTGCTTATATGGTTCATGTTTATCTTTATGTCTAGAAAATGTCCTTTAATTGATTAGTATAACATTTGTCTAAAAAGGTACATGATTTAAATAATGTGTGGTATAATCTGAATCTGGAATGTCCCCAGAGAAGCGAATGTGTTAGGCAAGGCAGGAATGTTCAGAGATTCCAAAGCTTGGATTCTGAGGTTGTATGGTTTAGATATGAAGTCTCCCCCCAGAAGTTCACGTGTAAAAAAGTTCAGAGGTGAGATGACTGGGTTCTGAGAGCCTAAATCTAATCAATGAGATAATCCACTGATAGGGCATAACTGAGTGGTAACTATGGAGAGGTAGGGTGTGGCTGGAGAGGGTAGGTCATTGCGGGTGTGCCTTTGGGTATATAATTTGTCCTTGATGTGCAGAGCCTTCCCTCTGCTTTCTGGGGCCATGTCCTAAGCTACTTTCCTTCATCGTGCCTTTCCACCATGTTGTTCCTCCTCACTTCAGGCCCAGAGCAACAGAGGCTGCTGTCTGTAAACTGAGACTTGTGAAACTGGACCCCTAAATAATCCTCTCCACAATTATTCTTGTCAGGTCATTTGGTCAGTGACAAAACAGTTAAACAGAGGTCAGTAACCTCTTTGGTGGATTAATCCATTTGCTGGATTTTGAATTTGAATTGACTCCTGGGTAACAAGTGCAGGCAGGTGGGATGGGACACAGCTGGAGAAAGATGTTCACTTGGGGCACTTCCTTGGAGACTGTATCATCATTGACTGCAATAGAGCGAACCTTCTGAAACCATGAGCCGAAACAAACCTTCCTTCCCCTAAGTTATTATCATCAGATGTTTTGATCACAGCTGATCAATCAAAAGCAAGCTACCACAATTCACTATCTTCGTAAAAAAATTCTCCATCTTCCTCACTTCAGACCCACAGTGAGAGTCAGCCCTCTATGGCCTGAGACCTGTGAAACTGCAGAACTCTAGTCCGAGTAGATCATCTTCCTTCAAGTGCACCTAAACTGACAAATGTACAGAGTCATTGGTGAATTTGGGGAAAATATATTAACCCTATGCATCTTTTTTCTCATCTGTAAAATAAAAATATTTCCTATCTCATAAGGTAAGGTGAGAATTCAATATGATGGTGAACGTCAAGTGCTGCCACACTCTACATTGATATTTTTGTCATTATTTTCTGATTTGAGTGAGAATTCACCTTCTTTTTTTTCTTAGAACAATTATCTTAATCATCTAAGTATTCATTTTCTTATCTCCAAAATGGGAGAAATAATTGACCCACAGGCCTGCAAAGCACTTAGCATCATACTTGGCCTGTAGGAAGGACTCAAAACTATTACTTATGTTGTTGTAAGCATTTGAGATACAAGGATTCATATCTACATTTAAATTTTTAAGAAATATAATCCAGAAAGTAGTTTTATGTTGGCTCGGTTTCTCTTATGGATAAATTTCCTTATGCTCAAACTCTCATCATTTCTTTCTCTAAATAGACTTTCACTTGACTATTTTCCATCTCATTTGGAGATCTTCCAGTTCACCCACATTTGATACTGTCTTCTACTCCCTCCCTACCTGTGATCAATAAGCTTTTCAATCCAAAATGAAATCATTTCTAATACTCTCCCCACTCCTCCACAACCTCAGCCAACTGCAGTGAACCCTACAACAGCACCACCCTCAAAAAGATCTCCCAGAGTTTCGCTGTGTTCATTCGAAAGGATTATACATCTTCCATCAAATCTTTTCCTAGGTATTTTCTATACTGTTGCTTATCTATTTCTTCTTGAATGGGTTCAAATAGTTTTATATCTTTCAAGAAATTTATTCATGTTAACTAAGTTATTCAACTTATTGGAATAAAGTTTTTTAAATTGCTTATTGTCCTTTTACTTATGAAAACTATGGTGATCTCTTGTTCCTGCCAGTTACAATTTCTATCTCCTTTATCTTTTTTCTTCATATATCTGACCAGTAGTTGTCAATTTTACAGATGTTCTGAAATAAACAGTTTTCACAGTCATTGATTACTTTGATATTTCCTGTTTTCTGTCCCATTGACTATAGATCTGACCTTTACCATTTCTTTATTCTACACATTAAGTTTACTTTTCTTTACTTTTGAGAGTTTCTTAAAGTAGAAGCTTAAATAAAGGATTTGAGTTGATTTTTCTTCTCTTATAGATTTTTAGCTTTAGTGTGATGAATTTTCCACAAAATTATTATTTTAAAATTATCTTGTGTTTTATTTTCATTCCATTTGAAATATTTTCAAATATTTTTCCATTCAATGTATCTGTTATGTAGAATTGTGTTATTTATATACACTGGGGAAATATCCAGAGAAATTCTGCTATAACTTTTCAATTTATTTGTATCTTTTGACATTTGTATCAGCTTTTTCCTAATATATTTTTAATCTCTGTTATTCAATGCATAAACAACATCTTTTTTACTTTATAAGAGGACTTTCTTTATCCATGGTAACATTCTTTGCTTTGAAAATCTACTTTGTGAAATATTACTATAGTGACTCAATTGTTCTTTTTGGCTGGTTGTTTTTAACAGGTAGGATTTTTTTCCATGTGATTTCTTTTTTAAATTCCAGTTTGTTTGTGTGTGTGTTTATTAAAGCATGTTTTTTATAGAGAGGGTAGCGTTTGATCTTACATTTTCTTATGTATGGTTTTGTAACTCTACTTTTTTTAAAAGAGAGAGGGAGAGTGAGATGAGAGAGAAGGAGAGAATCAATTTCATTTAATTTTTCATGTGGCTTTTGTTGCTCCAACACTTTGTTGTGTACGTGGTGCTGGGGTTTGAATTCACATCCTTGGGCATGCCAGGCAAGCACCATAACTGTTGAGCCACTGCTCCAGCCCCATGACTCTGTTTTTAATGAGCGTATTCAGGTCATTTGTGTTTGGTGTGATTATTATGATGGTTAGGTTTAAACCTATACTTTTGTCTTTTATTGTCTATTTTTTCCACCCACTCTTTATATCCTATTTGCACTTTCTTTTTCTCTCTTCTTTCTTTTCCTTATTTATTTTTTCTTTTTTGTTTTAAGAGAGAGAAGGTCAGTGAGAGAGAGAGAGAGAGAGAAATAATCAATTTTATTTAGTTTTACATTTGGCTTTTGTTGCTCCAACATTCCGTTGTGTACATGATGCTGGGGTTTGAACCCACATCCCTGTGCATGCAAGGCAAGCACTGAAATCGCTGATTCAATGCTCCAGCCCCTCATTTTTTCTTTTGTTAACTTTTTAATCTTTTAGAATAAATTAAACTTACTATGTTTTATGATTCTGCACTAGTGTCATGCAGAAATAGAACCAAGAGAATGTGTTTGTGTATACGTATATGTGTGTGTGTGTGTGTGTGTGAATATACATTCACATGCATGTGTGCGCCCACATGCATACACACACACACACACACACACACACACACACACAAAGAAAGACAGCAATTGTAAGGTAATGTTCCTCATGCAATTGTGAAACTGGAAAGTCCAAAATCTGCAGGGTGCAAATAGCCTGGACATGCAAGAAAGAGTTGATGTTGTTGTTCAAGTCTGAAGGTAGCCTATTCAGAGAATTCTTTCTCTGTTGAGGAGATAAATCTTTTATCTATTAATAATGGCTTCAGCTAAGTAGATGAAGGTAACTCACATTATGCTGGGCAATCTGGTTACTCAGTCTTCCAATTTAAATGTTAATGCAATCTAAAATATATTTTTATTTAAATGGCAAGAAAACTGTTTGATCTGAATACTGCATTCTAGCCAAGATGACATGTAAAATTAACCATCACAGACATCGTTTTAAATTATTTATTCAATTATTAGGAACAATTCATTGTTTTGTTATTTTAGTGGTTGCTTTATGATTCATAAAAAGCATCTTTAACTTTTTGACAGTCTATCTTCAAGTAATATTATGCTATTTCACTTATTAGACATTTACAATAGCTTATGTCTATGACTCCCCTCTTGACCTCTATGCTATTATTGTATGTTTTACTTTGGTATATGCTAAAACACCCTAATACTACTATTATTTCTATTTAAGCAGTCAATGACGTTTTAAAGAGTTTAGATAATAAAGAAGTAATCTTATGTAGTTATCAGGTTCAATTTCTTCATTCCTTTTGGTAGATTCAGATTTCCATCAGGTATTATTTTCTTTCTTTTGCAAGTCTCTCTTCAGTATTCCCTGTAGTATCCATCTTCCAGTGATGATGTCTTTCATCCTTGCAAGTCTGGAAAAGAGATTATTTTTCCTTTATGTTGGCAATTTGTTTTTTCTTTCATTTTAAAGCTGTTTCTCCAATATCCTGTGTTTTGCATTGTTTCCACTAAGAAATATGCTGTCATTCTTTGTTATTTTGAGCTGAATATGCCTATTTTCTTCTTGTTTATATGGTTTTTATCACTTGCTTTTGAACATTTTTCTTAAAATGTATCTTGTTGTGATTTTTGTCATGCTTATTTTTGCTTTAGAGTAAATTTATCTTTGATCAATGGGTTTCTGGTTTTTGTCACCCCTGGAAAGTTCTGAATATAATTTCTTTAGGAAGTTTTTGTCTCCTTCCTGTGGTGACTCCAGTTACACATATATTAGGATGTTTGAGGGTCTTTCTCAGTTCATGGATGCTGTGTTCATTTGCCTTAATTCTAGCTCCTTTCTGTGTTTCACTTTGGGATATCCAATTTTATGTTTTCCACAATTTTTTTGTGAAGAATTTAACTGGCCTTTAATCCTATTCAGTATATTTCCGTCTCAAACATTATAACTTTGAAATTTTAAATTGTAACCTTAAGAATCTTCCATGTTGTTACTTAACTTTTGAACATATGGAAAGCAGTCTTAATGACCACTTCAATGTCCTCGCCTGCTAATTGTAACTCAGGTGTTGGTTCTGAGTCAGTTTTGATGGATCCAGTCTTCTCCTAATTGTGGTTTATATTTTCCTGCTTGTCTACATGCTTATTAATATTTGACTGAATAATGGAATTCAGGAATTTTACCTTGTTGAAGATATCTTTATACTTTTGTAAATATTCTTAAGCTTTCTTTTGGGACACTGCTAAGTTATATGAAAGCCATTTGATAATCCTGGATGGTTAACATTACAATATATCAGGCAGGACCAGAATAGCATCTGTACTGGGATACTTTCTCTCAATACCGAGGCAAAATCCTTTTGAGTAAGCTATTCAATATTCTGTGAATCAGAAGACTTTTCCAGTTTGGATGGAGAATTATGTGTCCAGGTTTTTTTTTTTCCCAACTTGCTCATTTAATTTAATTTCTATTTTACTTCTTAGTTTTGGAAATGGAGAAGTACACCCAAATCTACTTGTGTAAGCCAAAACTTCAAACCTAATTGACTAAAAGTTCCCAGGAAATCATCAGCTGGACAATCTCTACATTACAGTATGGAAACGGATTCTGATAATGCTTTCTAGAAAAGTCATATCACAGCACAACACTTCCATAGAGCAAAATGTGAAGCTTTCAGCATGAAATTTTCTTTTAAATTTTAATTAACATAATAATTATACACACTTATGGAGTAAAATGTTATGTGTTGGTGCATTATGTGCATTGTGCATTGATCAAATCAGGGTAATATCTTGCTCTTTGCTTAAATTGCACTTATTTTACTACTTGATTATTAGAAAAAACTTAAAAAAATATTCCTGATGCCCTTCCATCAAATTCATAGATTGCATTCCTTTTCTTGTTTATGATACGATATCTTATTAAGAAATTGATAACAATCTGTTTTTTCTTCCTGAAGTTACATAGCATATTTTTCCTGGATGCTCAGTAATTTTACCAGCATATGTTTTGTGGTTATTCATTGTATCATATATTTTTTCCTTAGCATCTGAAAACAACTAACATTTAATATCTTATGGTTTCTGTGGCTCAGGAATCCACACTCATCTTTGGGGATGCCTCTGATACAGGAGTCCTCCCAAGGCTGCAGTGAAGGTGTTGAGTGCGGCTGTGGTCACCTCAGGGACAACCTTTTCCCAGCCTCAGCAGGCCCAGGTCTCAACTCACTCATGTTATCTGTTGACAGATCTCAATTCTTCACTGACTATTGGCTCGAAATATTGGTTCTCTGCAGTAGTAGCCTCTACATAGGACTGTATATGACATGGAATCTTATTTACCCACAGTTGGTGGGGATGGAAGGTGAGGGGAGAGAGAGAACAAGAAATGTCACATTCTTTGTGTAAAGAAATCTTGGAAGCTGTATTCTATCTATTGGAAGGGATACATTAGATCCCGTTTCACACTCAGAAGAAGAAAATATGAAGACATGAGCACCAGGAAATGGGGGTCATTGGAACCAGTGGAGAGGCTGCCTACCATAGACATTGTGTTGATTTTATTCTAGAAAATGTGATAGGATCTTTCAATATGTAGTTCCAAGTGATCTTTTCCTTCAGGAAAGTTGCTAAACTTCAATTTATTACTTTTTCAGAATTCTTCTTTTTAATTGCTTGCTTTTTTCCTTTTTAGTTTTATATTAGAAGTATATAACATCACAGGAAAAAATGGAAAAAAAAGCGATGAAGGTTGGAAAATATCTGCTCAGTGTTAGATAAGTAAAATCCACACCTACATTATTAGCTCTTTTAACTCAAAAGGAGATATTTGGATATAAGATAGGGGGAATATGATGGTTTAAAAATAGAATATTCACACTATAAAAGATAGTAGTTTTATAAGGTACACAGCAAGCAGGTAAGGAAAGTTTATCTTTTTTCTTTACTTTTGATACAAATTTTCAGATTTCTGAGTGAGTCTTTTACAAAACAGTTTACTTTTAAAATAGCAATGAAGCACTCTGAGCTAAATGTAGTCATAATGTATTCTTTGGTAAAATATTGGTACTGGAAGATAAAAAAAATAAGATATTGGTGACATAATATATGGCAAAAAAGAAGTTAAATTTCTATTTTCCTCATAATTTTAAAGGTTTATGTTAAATATATGAGCAGTTTGACTGCGCTCCTTCAATCTAAGGAAAATTTAGTGAAACTATTCTGGACATTTAAATAAAATAGATTGAAATGATGTGAATAGTTTTCCCTATTTATTTTATCACCAGGCTACTTCAGTGCTATAAGGCAAAAATTTATCTTCTATATTTTTCTCTATGGCAGTATAGATTCATATCCAAAGGACACCGTATGACACTAAAAACTGTAATAAAGTTTTATGTAAACCTTATTACTTTTATCTAGAAAATATGGTTCCACATACTGCCAACATTATGCTAGAAATATTCATTAATGAGGTAGAAAATCAAGTTGGTTCTAGAATCTTCTACCTGGGAAGTAATCATCCTGAGCACTAGATCCTAAGTTATAAATATTCTACCTAAGAAAATTTTGATTTTCTAAGTGCAGTAATAACTTCTTCATTTAGGCATAAAACTTTATGTAAAATCAATCATAACAGTACCATATTAAATTATGTCCACATTATTTTTTTAAAAACTGTATTATAAAGCTTACAAATATATTTCTCTATCCTTATTTTGTTTAATTCCGTATTAGGAGAAAGCAAATCACTGAAACTAACTTTAAGCATGAAGAAATGATAAGAGATTATGCGTGTTTTCCTTTCGGTTCAATCATTTTAGGTAGTGGGTAATGGAGACAAATGTGCACTGTGGAGAATCTATACTCATCTCAGAGGCTGCACGAGGCTGCTCCTGCTTTCTGCTCGCCCAGCCCTTGTGAACAGTGGACTCAAAGTTCTTCTTTTGCCTGGCTAGAACAAAAGTAGGCAACAGGAATCCAAATTAGCCTTCACATTTCCCCTATCCTAATTCTACCTCTGCCCTTCCACTCATTAAAAACAAAACCAAGCAAACAAAGAAAAAAAGTGTTTGGATTCCTAAGTGGAAGTCTTGAGATTCTCCTTGCACAAACATGGGCCACGGTTTCATCATTTAGTTGGAAAACAACATACTTGGTTCATACTACAGACCTCACTTACAATGGTTTGACTTGATGAATTTTTCCACTTTCCGATAGTGTGAAAGAGAGTATTCAGCAGAGACTGTACTTGAGACCTGAACTTTTTATTTTTTTCTGGGGCTACTGATTTGGTGTATGATTCTCCTTTGCGGTGCTGAGCAGTGGCAGTGAGTCACAGCTCCTGATATCCCAAAAGGGTGCGACCTATGTCCAACAGTGGACTGTGTTGATAATGTGGCATTCAGTGGATTAAGTGTATTAATGCATTTGCAATTTATGGTGATCATGTCAGCATGTAACCATACAGTAGATCTAGAGGCATCTATGATTTTCTGGGAATGTCAATTCATTAGATTTTTTTTAGCTTTTTAGTTCTAATAAATATAATAATTACACGAGATATACCATTTAGGACTTTTATAAACACTCATTGCACTTAAACAATTTTAAACAAGTAATTTGTTCTGTTTGGAATTTGGTAGCTAGTAAATTCATCAACAGTTGCATCCCATTTTTTTTTTTTTGGTATAGAGTTTAAATTCTCTTTGACAGCAAATCATGTCTTGCTCTTGGAATAATGTCATGATTTTATATCATGTCTTCTAATTTTGTTAACTGGATTTTGTCCACATAACAAAATTATGCTCTATAAATTCATAAATTTCTTCCTGGAGCTATTGCAAAACTCTAATAAAAATAGAACTCTTAATTGCAGCCTAAATAATTTCAGGTTATTTTTAATCTTTTGTTGAAAAATAGCAATATTGGTTTCTTGAATTTTTGGTTAAGGATGATATCATAATCTGTGCACAGAATAAAGGCAGGCTTCTCTAATCATCATCTCCCAGAAGACATATGTATGGAACTATCTGTTACAGTGTCACATGATGATCCTAAAATCATTATAAAACCGAATTTGCGCTCAGGATGTTATTCTTTCTTGATGGTGTTTTAAGCAACAAAGGCTAACATTTGGTTTCTGCAAATTGGAATGAAAAGCTGGAAAGCTTCTCAAAGCTAAGTTAGTTACTTTTCTGTTATAGTGCATGTGTAACATAAGAATACCACAGTTTATATACACTTCATGCACGAGAATATTTTATGTTTAGAATCTGGTGATTTCTGGTAAATTCACCTTGGATATTTATAGCAAGCCTTATTCTCCATGTTTGGCTGGTTATCTGATATCTTTTTCCTCCTAGTGTTTTATGAATTGTAGCAATTATTAAAATTATATTAACGTAATTCTAGCTTCAGATTAATAGCAAAGGAAAGCTGGTTTGTTTAATAATCACCAAATAATTTAACTACAAATGCACCCAAAATATGCTATTTTGCTAATGTAGTATTTTAATTTTGTGTGTATGGAAGAGAGAGATGGAAGTAGACAGGCAGATGGAGAGAGACAACCTTGAAAACTGAAAGAGTAAGAGTAGAAGAATCTAACAAGATTGTATCATGGACCTGGGGCCACATGTCAGAGACACACTGAAAGGAAGTGGGGCAGAACTCTGTGTAAAACAATCAAACAAAATAACAAAAATAAACAAACTCAAATTTTCTTTAACAATTCCTTAAAAACAGAAGAAAACAAAATTCATCAGATGAGTTACAACTAAAAAGCCAATAGATTCTTTTAAGAAATAGATAATATGGAATTTAGATTGGAAAAACTTATATAGTCTTCCTGAAGAGAGAAAACAGGAACCATGTTCCCAGCTCTGAGCATTAGCTTAATTCCAGTCTTGCTCACTATGCTTCACTTCCTCTAAGCTCCCTTTATGTCTGTAGGTTCCTTCTCCTATCTCAGCCCTTCCCCACTCCCTCCTTTCCCACATTCTATCTGAGAACAATAAACTCAGAGCTATTCATTGATTTTCTAACTTCTGTATATCCAGTTTGGAAGTAACTGAATGACTTCTGTCCTGTTATGCTGGCACTAGGCCAAAACAAATAGACTCAGCTCTCCATCCTCAGGTTCTATATTTTCAGGTTTCCATCAACCTTGAATCAAAAATACATTTTAAAAAATGTGTCCGAACTGAACATGCCATTATTCTTTAGATAATATAGTGTAAAAATTACCTACATGGCTTTTACATTGTATTGGGCATTGTAAGTAATCTGGAGGTGATTTGAAATACAGAGGAGGATTGTTACTTGCAAATACTATACCATTTTACCTAAGGATCTGAGCATCTGACTATTTTTGTATATGTAGGGGCTCCTGGAACAAACCCCCTATGGATAACTGACTAGTTCACAAATTTTGATTTCAATCTTTGACCCTGTTACTTAGTAGCTATGTGATCAAGAGTAAATCCTTTACCTTCTCTGGGTCTTGCTTTATTTATCCTCAAACTGGGGATAGTATTATATACTTTGTAAAATTATGAAATTTGGATAAGAATGTGTGTAGATGGCTTAACTCAGTATCTGACACATAGTAGATGGTCAATAAAGAATATTTGTCCTATTACTAAACAGAACTTACCTTCTGGCACCCTTTATTCCTGGTACTTTAAGTATCCAGAGTTTCTTGCCCAACAGTCTTTTATTCATTTGTCTGAGCTGCCTGAGCTCCAGTGTACTGACCATGATTCATTTCCCTTTATTTGCTAGTCCATTTATTTTAGATATTGGCCTTAGTGCCCTGTTAGTTCAGTTTCCCATCACTGTGATAAAATATCTTGGAAAAACAACTTAAAGAGAGGATGGATTCATCTTGGCTCACAGTTTCACGTTGGCTAGGCTGCTTTGGAGGGAGCACATAGTGGAACAATGCTGCTCACCCATGGAACAGAAAAGAAAAAAAGGATAAAGGAGGGGTAGGATCCCAACATCCCCTTCAAGAGCACACCCTAAATCCCCAATAACTTATCTTCCTTCCACTAGGTCTCACCTCCCCAAGAGTCCACCACCTCCCAGTATGGCAGAGGTCGGGAACCAAGACATTCGTGTAGGAGGACATTTAAGAGGGAAATTGTAACAGCATTTTCCTTAACTTCTCATCCCAGAGATGGATTCAGCAGACAGCCTGGCCCGCTTCCCATGTGCCTTTTAAATCTACTCTGCATTTTGAAAGCTGTAGCCCAGAAGCCCTCTGGATTAGGACTTCCCTGGACCGTGTTGACTCACTGTCATTTTGATAGGTCTGTTACCAGGTTCTATTTTGCTCTAGCCTTCGGTTGGTCTTGTATTCCTGGTCTAAGGCATATTCTAAGCTACACTTGTTCTCCTTTAGCTGGGTCTCCTCCTTGCCCCAGCCTGCTGCCTGACTTACAGTGTCCAGCAATGAACTTTTAACTCTGTGCCAGGGAGGAATGCTGACAGTGAGGGAACACATGCAAAAACAAGGGTGGGGATCCATGGAGATAGATTGTTTAGCTGTGACATTAACGAAAAAAATCATCCAGTTTGGCAGAATGTCATCTTTTAAACCGAAGGAGCACATCTTCTACTATAAAGTACTCAGATTCAAATTATTTTTTCTCAATGAAATGATTTTAGCTTTGAAGGCACTCTTTCAGAAACTTATAATTTCGTTTTACCTGGAACCAGTTGTGTTCCACTAAGTAACCATGCGCTGGGTATGCAACCAAAGAGAAGTTCTGAGAAATTCAAGTACAACCCCGTGTTGAGGAACATTATGCATCCAGTGGAAAGGATGTACTTAGAAACAAAGTCAACATGATTTCAACAGTATCTAAATGAGTTGAAATTGGTAGGGATTTTTCCTCCCTCACATTAGCTAACGTCTTTCTTAGCATATTAACAATGAATGACCCAATCTTCTCAGTTAAGCCTATAGAAAAAAAATTAACAAAGCAAAATATTTCAGACTGCACGTTTTTAAGTGATTAGAAAGAATTAATCCACTAAAAATCACAAAGTGTTATTGGTAGCAATTACTTTTCTAAATGGTTGTTTCATCTCAATATCCCTATCTACCATAATTAATGCACTTTCAAGTAAAATTATTTTGCCTTTTTTTCAGTTAATCTTTAGGAAGAGAGTCAATTTAAAAAAAATTCTCATTTTTAATTTACATAGTAATTACCTATTTATGGGGCATAGTGTAGCATTTCAGCACATACTTACAATGTGTAATAATCAGACTGGGGTGATCAGCACATCCATACGTCACATTTATCATTTCTTTGATTTAGGAATACTCAAAATCTATATTATGGAAATAGTAAATTGTTATCAATCTTTTGTCTTCCTGTGCTATAGGACATTATTGGTTATTCATCCTGTTCAACTGTACCGCTTTTCACCATCCCCCTTCCCTATCTCAGTCCCTCACACTCTCCCTCGGTTGTGATCACTACTATTTTATTCTCTACTTCTTCAAGACAAGCATTTTCAAGAAGCATAATTTAAAATAAGACCCCAAACCTTCATACACTACAGCAGAAGATTTTACTCCTAACATGTCTGCTTTCAAAAACTGCCAGTCATGCCAATAAAACCCTTCTAGTAAGTTTTATGCTAGCATAAACCACACTTCATCAACATTACTTTCTCCATTTTTTTTCAAAAGGAAAGGGTATTTTTCTTTCTATTGTCCTATTTTCTGAATATCTCTCATTTTTTAGTATCTATTTGGAATCCAGTGCTTTTCTTTTCTTCTTTTTTTTTAAGAGAGAGAGAGGGAGAGAGAAAGAGAGAATCAACCTTATTTAGTTTTTCATCTGGTTTTTGTTGCTCCGACGCTTAGTTGTGCATGTGGTGCTGGGTTTAAACCCAGGTCCTCATTCATGCCAGGCAAGCAGAATACCGCTGAGCCACCACTCCAGCCTCGGAATCCCGTGCTTTTCATTTAAATCCTTTCACTTGATGTTCTAGAATTTACTTTTGCAAAATTAATAAGCGCCTGCCATCTTTAGACTTCTTAACAAAGTGTAACTTTTCACTAAAACACCAAAATTAGCCAGGTGGGGTGGCGCATGCCTGTAATCCTGGAAACTCCAGAAGCCAAGGCAGAAGGATTGCAAGTTTCAGGCCAGCTCAGCAACTTGGTGAGATCCTTCGCAACTTCATGAGACTGTCTCAAAGTAAAATAAAACGGGCTGGGAATGTAGCCTGGTGGTAAAAATGCCCCAGTGTTCAATCCTGGGAAGACGCATGCACACACACGCACACATACACACACACACACACACACACACACATGTCAAAATTAATCAGTATCCATTTAAATAAATAAAACAGAAAGCCAGATCAAACAGAACAAAATTTATAACCTGAGGTATAATACAGTTTATCTCCTTAAATGGGAAATAAAAACAAATTAGGAATTCCTGAAACTTCACGCACCTCAGGTAAAAAACAAATCAAACTTAAAGGAAATGATTTTCATCTGAATGTAAGGATGTTGACAAAGTAAATCTTTCCATCTTCTAGAACACAGCCAGATTGGATGCTAAATTACTGCTGGCGGGTGTCAGAAGCAATCTAACTTGTCCACCACAGAAGCCACACAAAGAACATTATTCATAACTAAACTACCTTGATAAGAAGCCATCCTCTGGCATAATTAGGAAATACAATGCCCAGAACCAGAGCTGGAATTTTAATAATAAAAGGCAGTAAATCCTCTTTATAACTTTCATGACATAAAAGCAAAATATAAAGGAAGAAGTCAGATCACTCCAAACAGATGACACCTCAAAGCAGTTAAAAATAGCAAATTATCTTTCTAAATTGGAAGAAATGACAATATCTTTTGAATGTCAAACATGGCTTATAGAGACTCCAATGAAATGTCCTTTTTGATTCATTAATTCAGTGGTAATTACCAGACAGGACATTATCACATAATTTTTTCCAAACTCTTGATAGATATTTATTGTTTTGGTCTGAACAGTATCTCCAAATAAAGATAATATTAACTATAGCTTAAATTTTGCTCTAGGTTTCAAAAAATTGATCTTGCTACTTCCTGGTTCTGTGATTCAAGAACTCATGTTTTCAGCATAGCAATCAGATATCTGTATTCATTATACCCACTGACTAATTAAGAGCATTTCTTTGTCGTCTGTGTTGAGAATAACTTCTGAATGTTTTCTTGAATTCAAGACTCCATTTTATCCTCCTGTGGTTACATGCCTTCAGATTTAAGAAACACACTATTCTTTTAGCTTTTAGATTATTTTCCAGGAACTGTGCTAGAATGAAACAGATCCTGATTTTTAATTGACCTTCCATTGCATATTTTTCATCTGAATACTAAGTATGATCTTCCGATCTTCCAAGATATTCAGAACTTATAGAATTTTTACCTACTTTTTTATGTTATATCTGTCCTGGTTACTTTCACTGTTTTGAATCAACTATTTTGCTTATTATTCATTGAGATAAATTTATTGTAAAATCCAGTTAAAAGAATACATCCTGATAGGAAAAAATGTGAGGTAATTCTTACAAATGAGAAAGCTGGATTCAAATTCTAGACTTTCTTGGAGTATAATTTTGGGCAACTGATAGAAGGACAAGACAATGTATTTAAAGAAGTATTTTAATGTGTGTAGAATTCTTCACCTTGTCCGATTAAACTTTAGCTTTTGACCATGATATGCTGTCCTTCAGAGAAATGAGCCATTCCAAGTAAATCCAAGGCCTACATCCACTCATGATAATATATTTACCTTCATGTTCTGTTTCTCTGGTAATAAGCAATAGGACTTGGAATAACAGCTAAATTTCTGCTATAGCTTGCATCTGGAATGTCCTCCAAACACTAATATGTGAAATACTTCGTTCCCAGCTCAGCACTATTGAACGTTGGCAGAAACTTTAAAAGGTAGGGACTGGTCAGAGGCCTTTAGATCATTAGGGGTGTTCCCTTGAAGAACATTGTAGATTCTCAGTCCCTTCCTCCTCTTCTTCTGGTCCCTGGATTATAACATAAGTGGGTTTGCTCCTCTGCAAATTCCCAGCATGATGTGCTACTTCATTGCAGGCCCAGGGTAACATAAAAATAAATCTTTGCTCTTATAAGTTGATATCTCAGGTACTTTGTTACACTGGCAGACAGCTAACTAGTGTAACTTCTACCATTTAAAAGATGTTTACCACAATGTAGCTCTCCTAAGCATGAATGACATGTGAACAGCTCTTAATATCTTCTACACATTCATCTTAAAAAGGAGCCAACCCCAAGCAGAAAGACTAAAGACTCTCAAATTCTACTTGATACAGCAGAAATCTGGCCCATCCTTAGACAGCTAGGAAATCACTCAGCAGAAAAACCTGGAACATAGACATGAAACCTGAAATAATCTATGTGTTTTTCTGGGACTATGAGACTGTTAGTTGCAGAGGTTCATTGGATAATACATTTTGATGGTTATCAAAGGGTTGGTCATCAGCCCTTACTCACTTGAGGACACCCATCTTATGCTGCTCTTTTCAGTTATATCAATAATCAATAGATCATAATCAAAGCAATGTCCACAAAATAAGTCAAAATTTATCATGAACACTATTAAGCCATAAATTGTTAGTTTGGATGCTGAAGTGTCAAAATAGCAGGGGTTGTAGCTCAGTCATAGAGTACCTGCCTAGCATAAGTGAGACCCTGGGTTCAATACCTCGTAATACACACACACACACACACACACACACACACACACACCAGGATGAAGCGTCAAAATAGATATATTTTACTCATTTTATTGCTGTGCTAGGATGTTCTGATATGGATGAACTCATTTTCTTTAGAGATTTTCTACTTGGGAAACATGCATGTGTTAATTTGGGGAGCCAGCTAGACAGGTGGTTATTATCCAGAGATAATCCTATGCAGGGCACAATCCCAGCTTTTGCTTGAGAGTGTTAGGCTAGTCTTTATTCTCATAAAAACTATGAGACTATTGAATTTGCTATTAAGACATAACAAATTACTCCAGAAGTTAGTGGTTTCAAACAGACATTTTGTTTGCTCCTGGATATTGTGGGTCAGGAATTCAAAAAGGATGAAGTATCTGGGGCTTGTCTCTAATCTATGAGGGAAATCAACCTGGAGGCCCCAGAGCTTACGGATGACTTGATGATGCTCAGTGGTAGAGAACTTACCTGCACTCACAAGGAAATGGATTTGATCCCCAGCACCACACACACAGCTAAGTGGAGGAAAAACAAAAACAAGAAGGAAAAATAAAATTCAATTTCTCTTTCTCAAAGGAAAAAAAATTACTTACCTACCAGCCCAGAACTCCAGAACTCCAAAAGTGGGGTTCTAGGGAACATTGGGGAGAATGTACTATTCTTTCTGAACCAGTTTCAAAAGCCATTTGGCCTGGCTTCCACTGAAATCTGTTGTCATAGTAAGTCACAAGTGTGCCCAGATTCAAGAGAAAGCAATGTAGTTATTACCTGTCTGTGAAAAGACAGAGGACATTCATTTAAACCATCACCAATCCAAAGATGGCCCAGGGGTGAGACACTACCAGCTGTCAGGACAGATCTTGAGCAGCAATAGCAAAGCAGAGCAAGCCTGGTGCCTGGAATAATGGTACAAGCTAACCCAGACGCTGTATTCATCTAAACGTGGTGAATCTACCTCTCTCCTGTATTTCTCCATCCTAACCAACATTTCAGTTTCATTGAACCAACAATTGTTGAATACCTTTTTAATGCAGAGCTCTCAGAGTTCTGGTGTCTGTGAATCTGGAGCTGAAGGGCCACCTCACTCTGTTGTAACCAGTGTGGAACGCAGGAACAAAGGGTAGCATCCGAATGTCAGACCAGTTAGTAAGTGAAGAGCTCTAATGGACTTCAAAGCTCTTTTCGCAGGACCCATTAGTATCATTAACTTACTTACAAAAAGGAAAAAAAAAAGAAAATACATTTCCTTCTGATGTTTTCTGCCCACATTGTACATCATCTAAGAATCAAAGATCCTTTACGTAGGAGCTGTCTAATGTGACATTACTAAAAAAAGTGAGGTTACATTTATTTATGTGTGGGTAAGTAAGTAAACAGAAAAACATTTCTTCCAGTGAGAAAAACACCCACTCACACTTCTGTACTAAATAGCAATACAACAATTGATGAAAGAATCTATATTTTTATCAAAAATAAATGGAATACATTTAGAATCCCATCTTCTTATAAAGGTTAGTGTCTCTATTGTTGTCATCTCCATTTCATAAGCTCATTGAGCTGATTGAAAATAAATTAAAGAAAAAACATTAAAGGCAGAGAATCTCTACAGTTTTCCATAGGAACTAAGAAAGTCAACAACCTTTAGTACCATTGTAGCAAGTCTGCTAGATATAATTATGGGACTTCAGTATTATCAATTGGACAGATTCACATTAATTTGCTAGATCCCCTCACATCTATTTTCCTTCTGAAGTGATTTTACCTGAAAGTTTCTCTTTTTTAACTTATTTGCGCCAAAGAACCCTAAAGTGGGAATTAAAATACAATCTTGCAATCTCGAAGGGTGAATTTCAACTCAGAGTACAGTTTGCTTTATTGGAAATAACACAAGAAAACTAATATTATCCTTGCAACTTAAGATTTATGTTGAACTGGAAAGAGCTTAAAAATTTTCTTTAAACATGTAAACTCTATAAATACAACAGCAATTACTTTGTCATTAAGAAAAGAAGGAAGAAGAGAGAGAGACAGTCTGAGGAAACAAAAGAAGGGAAACATCAGGATCAGGATTGGAGGAGAGTGTAATATATGGAAAAAAGGAACCAGAGTTCAATTTGTATTTTAAGTTAATTAATATAAAAAATCCTATAAGTGCCTTACAAAAGTCAGTAACAGTATCAATAATATTGTTGCATTCAGGAAGCTTATCTTAATGAGGAAGACATACAATCAGCTGAGTAGGGTGGCACATGATTGTAAACCCAGTGGTTTGAGAGGCTGAGGTAGGAGTTTTCCAAGTTCAAAGCCAGCCTCAACAACTTAGCAAGGCCCTGTCTAAAAAAAAAAATCAAACAGAAAAAAAAAGAAAAGAAAAAAATTAAAAGGTCTGGGGATGTTGCTCATTGGTTAAGCACCCCTTGGTTTAATCACTTATATAAATAAATAAATTAATTAATTAAATAAAACACAATCAACAAAAATAATTAGATAATAAGATGATTATAAATCATGATTATTGGGAAAGATATAACCATTGCATCTTATTAGAAAATCACTTTTATGGATGGGAAGAAGACAACTTCTTTGGATGGGTTACTAAAACCTCTTTGAGGAGACAACATTTAATTTAGATCCTTATGACACATTAATTTAACCAGAGTAGGAAAGGATTTGTGCATTTAGGTGGAACATCAGGTGCTCCAAAACAAAACTGGGAGTTTAAAGGTGCATAGGAAAGCCAATGGTGGCTGCTCGTTTTTGGAGAAACTAATACACACCAGGTAGGTAATGTGTGTTAATCCATTTACAAACACAAACACAGTGAAAAATGTAACAAACCTATGATGTACATACCATTTTTAGCTTTTCATTTCTATTTATAATGGACGAGGAAGGAAAGCCTTGAGAAGATGAAATAATGTGCTGACATCTACAGGGCAAGTTCATGTTGAAGCCAGAATACAAATGAGCATTCCCACTTTTCAAAAAAATTATGATGGGAAAACTACCCAAAAACGGGGAGTGGGGGGAGAGGGATGCATCAGTTTATCAAGAGTACCATTACTAAATAATTAATTCTGAGATGGCTAGTGAGTAATCAAAGAGATGCAAAATTGGCAATCGGGTATATAAGATGAATCTACAGTTGTGGCTGAATCTTTAACTGCAAGAATTATAACAGACAGGCAATTTCTAGTTCCAAATAAGTTGGAGTAATAAGGGTCAGGATTTGTTCTAGTTTGAAGCAGCCAAATAAAACAGACAAGACAATGAAAACAATGATTTGGGGGATACTTGGTATCAGGTAATGAAGGAGAAAAACGTCGGAGAGACCAGAAATAAAACAATGTGAACCCTAAGATTATATCAACTGCTATCTTGAGGGAGATTCCAGGCTGTGGTACAAGGAGAAGAAGCTGAGATAAAGCAGAAAAGACTCTGAGTTGAGGGCATAGAGCCCTAAGTCTAGACAAACCTATATCAGTAGAGCAGCACAGAGTCCACAGGGCTGTAAAACACAGTCTTCAGCTGGCATAGTTAGAGAAACCTCATGGTTCACCTAGCACGGGGCAGAGTCCTCATCACAACTTTGGTCCAGTAGCATGCGATAAGCAGCCCTTAGGAAATGTTAAGGCTCTATTTAACAAACTGTGAAGTCAGTACCCCAAATCATCAAGGTGTTATCATGCAACTCACTTGCATCTCACAACAATGCTGAAGAACATTTGAAGAGCTCCCATATCCAGCTCCAACAAGGTAAAATTCTCAAATTCTATTCCTTGGCCAAGGATTCCAGGCAAAAAATCTTTCAATCAAGCAATAATCCAACTCATAAGGAAAAGAATAGCCAAGATTAACTAAAACCATTTCAGAACAGGCACATATGTTAGAGTTAGCAGGCAAGAAGATTAAAACAGTTATCATTATGGTACCTGATGTGTTCAAAAAAAACCACAGAGACCTGGGAAAGTTAAAAAGGTACAAATTCTATTTACAGATATGAAAATGACAGGGCATAAAATGAAGTGGATAGGATAAAAGACCAATCAGACATAGAAGAATAAACTTCTATTGAAATTGAAGATGAGGGATTGGAGTGGTGGCTCAGCAGTTATGGCACTTGCCTGGCAATCGTGAGTACAAGAATTCAAACGCCAGCACCAGGTACACAACAAAGCTTCGGGGCAATGAATGAAAGCCACATGAAAAACTTAATAAAGTTGGTTCACTTTAAAAAAGAAAAAGAAAAAAGAAATTGAAGGTATAACTTAGGCTATTCCAAAATGAAGCACACAGAGAAAAGAGAATTAAGAAAAACATAAAAGAGAATCAGTTATCTATGGAACACCTTTTGTCTTCATAATGT
>PVKS010030887.1:0-23965 GCA_004027875.1 Aplodontia rufa
TTTTTTCAAAAAACATTTTTCCTGACTCCCACAATCTAAATCAATTATTGCTGATATTATTGTTCATGATAAGCTTGACTCTTCATTCTCTGCTCTCATCATAGTTTGATATTAATTTTCCTTTCCTGTGAAATGAAGATTCTTTTTATTTTGTTCAGAGTAACTGATAGCCATTCAATACACATTTGCCAAAAGAATTATTACATATTATTCCTGGCTAGAAATTTCAGACAGAATTGTCTAAATGCATTACACATTAATAGTTGCTAATAAATTTCAGGTCAGTGATATATTTTTAGTTTTTTCATAATTTACGATAGTGCTAAATCCTGAACTATACAAAACGCCTTGAAATTAAGTTCAAACCTCTTGTTCAGCCCCATCAGCACCAACATTATCTCTGTAGAACTTGAGTTTCTCCAACCAGGGATAACCTGAGTTGATCTAGACTAGAAAAAAGTCTCACCAGGTTCATACTGCCTAGCGTTAGCCACACTGAACTAAATCAATCTCTAGGACTTGGCTAAGAAGAGTATAGAGTGAATAACTATTTGCTTATGTCTGTCTACATAAAATGAAGAATTATTAGATTCTCTCTCAAAAGACAAGTAAGCATTCAGCTAAGTAATTGACCTGAAATAAAAATGAAACATATGTTTAGACACTAAATTAAAATGTGTACATAAATTAACTCTATATTTACATGTATATTAAATTAACATAAACATATTTTAAAACAGTATATTATAAACAGGTATGTATATAAATTTAAAAATATATAAAGAAATATATTAAAGGTTGACTTCAGATCTCTTATGCACATGGTACTTTAAAAATAGTAATTAGAAGGGGGCACAGGATGCTGAGCTGAAGGAATGCCGCTCCTTGTTTGGCTCTGTGACTGGATGGAAAAACTCCAGGACAACTCCACTACTATGAGGTGTGTTTTGGGGACTTTCATCACCAGAATACAGTGCTAGTTTGGGGAGTTGTTTGGATGATCAGAGATTTGGGAACAGCAAGTGGAAAAGAAGGATTATATACAACCCTGCTGGGATACAGCAGCTGCATCTGCATCTGCCATTAATCCCAATTGGCACAGGAGTGGGGAAGAGACAAACCATAACCTGCAAGCTGTTCTGCCGCTGAGAAGCCATGTTCTATAAGGGATCATGCATCAGGCTCAACTAGAGACACCCCTACAGCACCTCTACTATGAAAGGGGAGAACAGTGTCTTGCAGCTGCCTGTGCAAAGGAGTTTTTTGGAACAGACTGCCCCGTGGGAGCAAGTCAGAGCAGGCTCCTCTGTAACTGCGCCAAGGAGAGAGCCACTGTCCAAAGGAAGAACCGGGAAGAAGAGGTGTGGGACAAGCCCAGTCCCCACTTTGCTTAGGAGGATTCAAGTTTGTGGAGTAAAGAGGAGCCTTGATCAGCCTTTTCCACCACCATCCCAGCTGGAAGGATCATGTGATAGTTAAACTCTCAGAATCCTCAGTTCAGCTCCTGGAGAACCAGGAGTGCAACCACCAGCAGAGGGAGCATAGAAAGCATCTCATCTCCCCTGCACATAAAAGCCTTAAGACTCCTGAGTTTCAAATCCCCAGAGAGGCTGTCAAAGACCAGCCCTCAGGACATTCCTTAATCTGATCTCTTCACTGAAATCTCCTCCTAGAAATTCCAGGAGTCTGAGGACATCCCAGTCCTCTACTTGAGATCACATAATTACAGTCTGAGAGACAATGCTCTCAAAACTCAGGCAGACAGTAGACATCTGCTCCCAAAGTGCACAGAAACAAACTTAGTGACCATAGTTCCAAGTTTTCATTAAGAATTTTTTATTTTTTATGTTATTTTTTATTTTATTTTTCTTTTTTATTAATTTTTTTTCTTTTCTTTCCTGTTTTTTGACGTGTATTTGAGTGTCAACTGGAAAAGTTGACTGGTTCGTAGACATATAAAAATACTAGCTGCTTTTGCTTCCCTGTTCTTTTTGTTTTTTGGTTTCTTTTTTCTTTCTTTTTTCATCTTCTCTCTTTTTCCCTCTTATCTCTTCTGTCTATCCTTGTCCTGCCTGCTGAGAAGAGGAATTCTGGTCAGTTCATTTCGTATTTGAAGTATATTGTGCCCTACCTGCATAATTTTCCTGCGCTTGCTTCTACCCTTATGATATCACCCAAATCTTATTAAATATCTTTTTCACCCTTCCTTTGTTTTGCTATATCTGTCATTTCTTCCTCCAGGGTTTGTTTTTTCTTTTTTTTTTTTTTTCTTTTCTTTTTTTTTCTTTCTTTCTCTTTCTTTTTCTTTCTCCAGAAAATCCTTCACCTCTTCCACTTTCTATCTGCCCATGATTAAACAATATAACCTCCTCTCTAAATTTCACTTACATTCCCTTCTCTCTTAGGCTTACAATTAGCTTATACCTTTTGGTTCCCCATCATTAAGGCTGGTTAACCATTACTGCCGTGAATACCAAACTCAATAACTATTGTATTCTTTGAAGTCTGACATAGGCAATAGTTAAATACTAGTATCGCTG
Source organism: Aplodontia rufa (assembly GCA_004027875.1). Taxonomy (NCBI): domain Eukaryota; kingdom Metazoa; phylum Chordata; class Mammalia; order Rodentia; family Aplodontiidae; genus Aplodontia; species Aplodontia rufa. The sequence goes on from PVKS010030887.1 coordinate 2,541, forward strand.
AAACTATTGACTAACACTACCATTCATTCCACAGGTAGAATTTAACAGTGTAATATAGTCTGTACTAAATAACCAATTTAATACTGTTTATTGTATGCATTGGTTGTTCATATTGATGATCTCCTATTAGCTCATGAGGAGTTGGAAGTCTTAAGGGACACTAACAGTTCACAGGTTAGGGGTTTGACTTCTGAACTCAACTTTCCTGACAATACCCCAACCCAAGTAAGGGACAGGACAAAACTCCCAATCCAACAGCAAAGACCCAAAGAAAAACAACCAGATAGAGGTCTCAGAACAAGAACTCATCTCAATTTACAGAGTGAGAAGAAGCCTGAGCAGACCCCACACACACACCTGTGCATGCCCAGGACTCTGGTCCCACCACAGCAGGCGAGCCTGCAAGGACCCCACACCCAGATACCACCCAGCTGTCATGCATACCTGCAAGGTCCAGATACATTGGGCCCATCCCACCATTAAGAATCCCAGATCCCAGTGCAGCATATAGGCTGCTCCACTTTGGCCCACCCCACACATCTGGGACACTAGCACTCAGTGACATACCTCTACTACTTAGCTTCAGCAATACATACTGCCCACCAGGTGCCAAGCCTGAATCCTGGAACCTTAGCCCAAAAGCTTCAATGAAACAGGATCCAGGCAGAAAAAGCCTTTTGGAAAGAAGAGGTCATCAGAGAGGTGGTATCTGACCCAACCCTTGATGTATAAGGAAGAAGAACCCAGAGACTTGTCTTGCTTCCACACATGGATCCCCAATTTAAAAATCCAGAAGAAGCTCTTCAAAGATGAGAAATCAAACAAGAAGAGGTTCACCTCAAATCCACAACTCCCATAGCAAGGAATCCATAACCAGGTACTGGGAGGAAAATCTAGAACAAATTATCAATGATCTGATAACAAAAAGGAACAATGAACTAAAAGAAGAACTAATGAAGGGAATAAATGAGAAAACTCAAGAGTTGAGAAGTAACAGAGCTAAAATCTGCACTCAATGACATGAGAGGGACCATGGAAGAATTTAATAATAGACTAGCTTCTGTAGAAAATAGAACTTCTGGTATTGAAGAAAGAACTTCTGACAATGAGGACAGGCTGAGCAAGCTTGAATTCATTGATGACAAAAAAGAAAAACAACTAAAGGAACATGATCAGAATTTTTTAAATGTCTGGAATGAAATGAGAAGAAACAATATAAGACTAATTGGGATACAAGAAGAAATTGAAATACAAACGAATGGTATGAGGAACATTCTCTAGGAAATCATGAAAGAAAACTTTTCTCAAATAAAAATAGAATCAGATATGCTCATCCAGGAAGCTTACAGGACACCCAATAGGCCTAATCAAATGAGAAACTCAATGTACAACAGGGATATCAAGGAAAGGACACTAAAAGCAGCAAAGGAGAAATGCCAAATCACATTCAGAGGCAAGTGATAAAAATTGCCTGTGACTTTTCAAACCAGACTCTGGAGGCAAGGTCATGGAAAGAAATCTATGCCTGAATGACCACAGCATGCAGCCAAGAATACTATACCTGGCAAAACTCAGATTCAAATTTGATGGGGAAATAAGAACTTTTCATGATAAGATCAAACTGGCAGCATTCGTGAACAGAAAACCGGCCTTACAAAGAATTCTCAAAGATACACACCAGACTGAAAAAAAAGTAATCAATACCCAAAACCCACAAACAGAGGAAATTCAATAAAAGTACATCCTATCAATACCCAACCAAGACATCCACAGAACTTGCTAGTAATATGCAATGACTATGAACCACATACACACTTCTATTATAACACTGAATGTGAATGGTTTAAATGCACCACTAAAAAGACACAGACTAGTAGATGGGATCAAAAAACAAAATCCAACAATATGCTGCTTACAAGAAATAGTCAATGGCATCCATATATTAAGGTTGACAGGATGGGGGGAAAATCTATCATGCATACAGTCCAAGAAAGCAAGCTGATGTTGCAATACTTATATCCAACAAAGTAGATTTCAAACATAAATTAATCAGAAGACATAAAGAAGGCCACTACTTAGTAGTAAAGGGAACCCTACAACAGGAAGAAATAACCATAGTAAATATTTACTCTCCAAATAACAGTGCTCCCAACTATGTGAATAAATTACTTCATGACATAAAACCACTTGTGGATCTCAACACATTATTAACACTGGGAGACTTAAATACTCCTCTGTCACCAATAGACAGATCATCAAAACAAAAAAATCAATAAAGAAATCTCCAGACTAAACAACTCCATAAATCAAATGGATGGACTTAACAGATATATATAGAATATTCCACCCCAAATCAGCAGAATACACCTTCTTCTCAACAGCACATGGATCCTTTTCCAAGATAGATCATATTCAGGTTCACAAAGGAAATCTCAGCAAATATAAAAGAGTAGGTATTATTCCATGTATCCTATCATACTATAACATCATGACCTTATCAATCAATAGAAAAAATCATAACAGAAAACACACATATTCATGGAAATTGAATAATACCCTATTAAATGAAGAATGGATCCAAGAAGACATGATAGCAGAAATCAAAAAAATTCTTGGAAGAGAATGAGAATGAAGAAACAACATATCAAAACCTCTGGGACAGCATGAAAGCATTCCTAAGGGGAAAATTTATAGCACTGAGTGCCCACATTAAAACTGAAGAGAGATTCCAAATAAATAAGCTTATGCTCCATCTCCAAGCCCTTCAAAAGTAAGAATAATCTAACCCCAAAGCCAGCAGAAGACAGGAAATAATCAAGATCAGAGCTGAAATCAATGAAATTGAGAACAACAACAACAACAACAAAATAATCAATGAAACAAAGAGCTAGTACTTTGAAAAAATAAATAAGATAGATAAATTCCTAGCCAATCTCACTAAAAGAAGGAGAGAAATGAAGCAAATTAATAATAACATTTCCAATGAAAAGGGAACAATCACCACTGATCCCCTGGAAATCCAAGAAATTATAAGATCATATTTCAAAAAACTATACTTCTCCATTTTAGATAATATGGAAGACATGGACAAATTTCTAGACACATATTACATCCCTAAATTGACACAGGTCAATACTGAATTCCTAAACAACCCAATAACAGGCACTGAAATCCATACAATTAAAAGTCTACCAAAGTAGAAAAGCCCAGGACCTGATGGTTTTCCTCTTGATTTTTGCCACACTTTTGAGGAGGAACTAACACCTCTCTTTATTAAGTTATTTCAAGAAATTGGAAATGATGAAACTCTCCCAAACACTTTTTATGAAGCAACCATAACTGATACCAAAATCCAACAAGGACACGTCAAAAAAAGAAAACTACAGCCCAAAATTCCTGATGAACCTGGTCACAAAAATCCTTAATAAAGTTCTAGCAAACCATATTTAAAAACATATCAAGAAGATAATTCATCATGATCAAGGGGTTTTCATACCAGGTATGCAGAGCTGGTTCAAAATACGTAACACAATAAATGTAATTCATCGCTTAAACAGAATTAAGGACAAAAACCATATGATCATCTCAATTGATGCAGAAAAGGACTTTCATAAAATTCAGCACCCTTTTATGCTGAAAACTCTAGAGAAGATAGAGATCAAAGGAACCTTTTTAAACTATGTAAAGGCTATATATGCCAAACCCTCAGCTATTATAATAATAAATGGAGAAAAGCTAAAAGCATTTCACAAAACTCGGAGCAAGATAAGGCTCTCTGCTCTCACCACTTTTATTCAATACTGTTCTTGAGACCCTAGCCAGAGCAATACAACAAGAAAAGGAAAACAAAGGGATAACAATAGGAAGAGAGGAAGTCAAACTCTCCCTTTTTGCTGGTAATATGATCCTGTGTCTGGAAGATCCAAAAAAACTCCACCAGAAAACTGCTTGAAATTATAAACAGATTTAGCAAAATGGCAGGCTACAAGATTAATACCCATAAATCAATAGTTTTCCTATACACAAATAATAATTGGGCAGAAGAAGAAATCAGGAAATCAGTCCCATTCACAATATCTTCAAAAAGAATAAAATACTTGGAAATTAACCTAACAAGGGAAGTCAAAGACCTCTACAATTAAAATTGTCAGATATTGAAGAATGAAATCCAAGATGACCTAAGAAGATGGAAAGATGTTCCATGCTCTTGGTTAGGCAGAATTAATATAATAAAAATGGCCATTCTACCAAAAACTCTCTCTATATATTCAGTGCAATCCCCATCAAGATACCAATGTCATTCTTTACAGATATAGAAAAAGCAATTCTCAAATTCACTTGGAACAATAAGAAACCCAAAATACCCAAAACATTACTAAGCAAGAAAGACAAAACAGGTGGTTTTGCTATACCAGATCTAAAACTATACTATTGAGCTGTAATAACAAAAACAGCATTGTACTGGTATCAAGACACGAATGAAAACCAATGGAATACAATGGAAGACCCGGAAACAAACCCACAAATCTTTAAGCATCTGATCTTTGACAAAGTGAGGCAATATATATCATGGAAGAGAGACAGCCTATTCAACAAATAATGCTGGACAAACTGGACAACCACTTGCAGAAAGTTGAAATTAGACCCTTATCTTTCACCTTGCATGAAAATCAAATCAAAGTGGATCAAGGAACTAGGAATAAAAACGGCTACCTTGAAACTGCTGAAAGATGTTAGGATCAACACTCCAGCATTTGGGAGTAGGCAAAGACTTTCTCAACATGTCTCCTAAAGTCAAAGAAGTAAAGTCAAAAATAAGGGAGTAGGATGTCATGAAGCTAAAAAGCTTTTGCACAGCCAAGGAAATAATCAAAATTGTCAAGAGATGGGGCTAGACCGGTGGCTCACCAGTTAGGGTGCTTGCCTGGCATGCACAAGGACAGGAGTTCAAACCCCAGCCCCACGTACACAACAAACTGTTCACGTAATGGAGGCCACATGAAAAACTAAATAAAAATTGATTCTCTCTCTCAAAAAAAAAATTGTCAAGACAAGAGACTTTCTACAGAATGGAAGAGAATCATGGCCTGAGATTCTTCTGACAGGGGACTAATATTCAGAATTTACAAAATCCTCAAAAATTTCAACCTCAAAAACACTAACAACCCAATCAATAAATGGGCCAAAAAGCTAGATAGAAACTTCTCAACAGAGGACATTGATCAAGCCAATGAATATATGAGAAAGTACTCTAAATCACTAGTAATCAGAGAAATGCAAATCAAAACTACATATTTCACCTCACTCCAGTCAGATTGGCAAAAATGAAGAATATAAACAATAATAGATGCTGGAGGGGTTGTGGGGATATAGAAACACTAGCACACTGTTGGTGGAACTGCAGACAAGTACAGCCCCTCTGGAAAGCAGTGTGGAGAATCCTTTAAAAATTGGGGATGAACCCACCATATTATCCAGCTATCCCTCTCCTGGGTATTTTTCCAGGGGAGTTGGAATCTGCACATTACAGTGACACAGAAAAATCTATGTTCATAGCAGCACAATATTCAATAGCTACATTATGGAAGCAACCCATATGCCCCTCACTGGGTGAATGGATCCAAAAACTGTGGTATATATATATACCAAGGAGTTCTAGTCAGCAATTAGGAACAATGATATTGCAGCCTTTGAAGGTAAACAGATGGTGAATGGAAAAAATCATGTTGAATGAAGTTAGCCAAACCTAGACAGTCAAGGGTCAAATGTCTTCACTCATCTGTTGAGGCTGAAGCTAGACCCAGGCCTGTGTGAAAGGTGGTCAACTCTCATGTATTAGACCCAGCAAAGACATAGTAACATGTAACCTAGGGCATTCATAGAAATGTATCAGGAAGGAGGGGGTAAGGTGCAGGTGGGGAAGGATAAGGGTGAGTGCATAGACTGGGGTCTAGGAGGCAAATCTAATTTAAGAATATATACATATCATATTGTTTTTTTGAATGTATTTGTGACTGTACAATAACTAAATTTATTAATAAAAAATAAAGATTAAAAAATAGTAATTTATATGACTTATCAAAGGAAAAGTTTTACATTAGTTCTAAAACTTTACTCTTTTTAATTATTAAGCTTTGACATATTGAAAGAAATTTCTGAAGTGCTTTCTAAAACTTTTAACCTTCACCCTTTCATCTATTTCTACCCTAGGAATGAAAATATATGGTATCTGGAGAGAAATCCTGATAAATTAACAATAATGATTCAAAAGATTTTTATTTTTGCTTTTACCTGGGCATTTGGGGGAACTTTAAAACGTGAAGATGAACATGAAGATGATATACTATTTTATTCAACTTTTGAGACTGATTCTCTTTCGGTAGTAACCTATGATTTTGACAACCTTGTACGTGAATTATTTGAAAATTCACAAGTAGGTAAGTTCTAGGAGGAGGAATCATTATTGTACTTATTTTAGAATATAAATTAGAAGCTATGATTGGGCTTATATTGATAAGGTACATCTTTTAAAGTGTGAAGATTAAAGGTAGAAGATAGTTAATGAGAAAGAAAACCCATATTCTAATGAAAGAAAGTTGAAAATTAGATTCCTAATTGGTTCCAGATGCTATAAGAAGCAAGCACCCTATTGAGGCAGAAGGATAAAAAGTAAAGCATTGGAACTATGAACTCAGCTAGCCTTAGCCCATCAGCTGTGTAGCTGGATCCACACTATTCTTACCACTATACGATACTGTCCATACCACCATGTAGTAGAAGCAGAGTATTACAACTTAATATTTTTCTTTTAACTCTAAGTTATTTTATGAAGTTTTGTGTCTTACAAGTCAATTCTAACAAGTAGAATTTAATCCTATTACTTTAAAATAATAAGACTTCCCAATGCTGATTAAAGGAACTTTGAATAGATGCAGATTGTTGATTCGGGTACCAAAATGAGACACAATGTGAATGTATTTAGAAGAAACTTGTAAAACAAAGATGAGGTCTAAAAACATAATACCAGACATGCAAATCCTACTGCTTTGTCAGATGTAACTCTTGACACATCCTTCTGAGATTATTGTATAATGTTCCATTTAAGACATCTGGATGGGGGCTGGAGTGATGGCTCAGCAGTTATAGTACTTGCCTGATATGCACAAGGATGTGGGTTCAAACCTCAGCACCATGTACACAACAAAGTGTCAGAGCAACGAAGGCCACATAAAAAACTAAATAAAGCTGATTCTCTCTCTCTCTCTCTCTCTCTCTCTCTCTCTCTCACTGTCCCTCTTTTTTTTCTTTTAAAAATTTTATTGGTGCATTATAGTTGTACATAATGGTAGGATCTGTTGTCACATATTCCTAGATGCACACAATACAGCAATATAATTTGGTCAATATCCCCACCCCGCCACACCCCTCTACCTCCCTTCCACCCATTCCCCAATCCCTTGACTCTCTTCTGGGTCCTATATTTATCCAAAAAATAAAAAACAAAAACAAAAGAAAAACATCCCAAGTACAGTGTAAGTACAGTATCATAATTCTGATATCTATGAAGAATATTTTTATATACATGGCTATAGTATATACAGTGACATACTTATAAATGCTTGGAATGTATCTTACTTTGTCTCGGTTCCAATCTTTCCCCTTCTCCCTTCCTATCATCCCTTGTTATTCTTTGATATATATTGTCAATAGGATTAAGCATTTACATTTTTATAAAGGCATGGAGTACAGCTTGTTATAATATCTTTTTTTAAAGAGAGAGGGGCAGTGAGAGAGAGAAAGAGAAGCAATTTTTATTTAGTTTTTCATGTGGCCTTCGTTGCTCCAAGACTTCAGCGTGTACGTGGTATTGGGGTTTGAACTCACATACTTGCAGATGCCAGGCAAGCACCGTAACTGCTGAGCTACCACTTCAGGCCCTTGTTCAAATATCTTCTACAGTATCTTGCAACTATGTCTCATAAATATTAACAAACTGCATTTTTGTTCTATGGCTCTAATCTATGAATTTATCCACCTTTTCCCCAAGCCTGTTTTCAGCTCCAGACACCACAAATGAGGGAAAACATTTGACCCTTGACTCTATAGGTTTGGCTAACTTCATTCAGCATGATTTCTTCCATTGTCATCCATTTACCTTCAATGGATGCAATATCATTGTTTCTAATAGCTGAGTAAAACTCCATTGTATGCCAGAGCTTTTAGATCCATTCATCCAGTGAGGGGCATCTCGGTTGGTTCCATAATTTAGCTATTGTAAATTGAGCTGCTATGAACACGGATTGTGCTGTGTTGCTGTAATGTGCTGATTCTAACTCCTCTGGGAAAACACCCGGAAAAGGGATAGCTGGATTATATGGTGGATCCAACCCTAATTTTTTAAGGATTCTCCACACAGCTTTCCAGAGCAGCTGTACCAGTTTGCAATTCCACCAACAGTGTGCTAGTGTTCCTATCTCTCCACAACCCCTCCAGCATTTGTTATTGTTTGGATTCTTCATCTTTGCCAGTCTGACTGGGGTGAGGTGAAATCTTAAGGTAGTTTTGATTTGCATTTCTCTGATTACCAGTGATTTAAAACACTTTCTCGTGGGGACTAGACCCTGGACAATGAGAAAGTTGGTCTATTAGCATGTGTTAAATCCAGATAAGATGTAATGCTTCACAACCTAATACTTTTTTTAGAGATATAGTGGGAAGGGGAAGGGTGGGATAAGGGAGGGTAATTGGGGGGGGCACTCCTGGGGGTAATTGCAATATCCAGAATATATACACATTTTATATTATTTTGTTAAAATCTTGTAAGGTTATTCAAAAATATAAAATAAATAAAAAAAAACACTTTCTCATGTATTCATTGGCTTATTCAATGTCCTCTGTTGAAAAGTTTCTATTTAGCTCTCTGGCCCATTTACTGATTGGATTGTTTGTGTTTTTCTTATTGAGTTTTTTGAGTTCTATGTATATTTTGGATATTAGTCCCCTATCAGAGGGATCACAGGCCATGATTCTCTCCTATTCAGTGGGATGTCTCTTGACTGTTTTGACTATTTCTTTGATTGTACAGAAAGTTTTTAGTTTAATGGCATCCCACTCATTGATTTTTTACTGTAATTCTTTCACTTTAGGAATCTGTTGAGGAAGTCATTGCCAACTCCAATATGCTGGAGGGTTGGTCCTAATTTTTCTTCTAGCATTTGTATGGTAGCTGGTTTAATTTCTAATTTCTTGGTCCATTTAGATTTGAATTCTGTGCACATTGAGAGATAAGGGTCTAATTTCAATTTTATGCAAGTGGCTGTCCAGTTTGTCCAGCACCATTTGTTAAAAAGGTGTCTGTCCTCCATGTTATATTTTGATCCCTTTTGTCAAAAATGAGATATTTAAAGATTTATGAGTTTGTCTCAGAGTCTTCTATTCTATTCCATCAGTCTTCATTCCTGTTTTGATACCAGTACCATGCTGCTTTTACTACTACAGCTCTATAGTATAATTTTAGATCTGGTATTGCAAAGCCACCTGTTTCATTTTTCTTGCTTAGTAGCATTTTGGCTATTCTCAGCTTCTTGTTGTTCCAAATGAATTTGAGAATTTTTTTTCTATATCTGTAAAGAATGACATTGGAATCTTGATGAGGACTGCACTGAATCTGTGTAGTGCTTTTGGTAAAATGGTCATTTTAATTATATTAATTCTGCATAACATCTTTCCATTTTCTCAGGTCTTCTACAATTTCTGTTTTCTTTTACTCCTCTTGTTAGATTAATTCTCAAGTATTTTATTCATTTCGAGGATATTGTGAATAGGATTGATTTCCTGATTTCTTCTTCTACAATAATATTGTTAGTGTATAGGAAAGCTATTGATTTATGTGTGTTGATCTTGTAGCCTGTTACTTTGTCAAATCTGTTTATTAGCTCCAGCTGTTTTCTGGTGGAGTTTTTTTTTTTTTTTTTTTATCTTCCAGATATAGGATCATGTCATCAACAAAAAGGGATAGTTTGACTTCCTCTTTTCCTATTCTTATCCCATTGATTTCCTTCTCTTGCCTGATTGGTCCAGCCAGGGTCTCAAGGACTATATTGAATAAAAGTGGTGAATTGGATAAAAGTTTTTAAAAAAATAAATCCGGATGGGAGCTGAGGTATAACTCAATGATAAAGCACATGCACAGCTTGTGCTAGGCCCTAAATTCAATCCCAGAGGTCAAAAATGAATGCATATATAGAGAGAGACATTTAGATAGCAAAAGTTTTATGTAATTTCCTATAGAAATTAATGTTTAATCTCAAGCCATTTCATGTTAATATGTTATTGAAGTTAACAATTTAATTCTATGCCTCTAACTTTTAAAGGTTTCAGAAACTACCTTGATTTATTTGCCAGACAGAAGCACCTCAAACTCTATATTTATTCTCCCTGTAGTCCCAAAGACAAGTTAATGAGTTATTCATTATGTTACATTTTTTATCTTTAAACATGAGTATGACAGAGACTTGGGAGGCTGAGGCAGGAGGATTGCAAATTCAGCAATTTAGGAAGACTCTAAGCAACTTAGCGACACCCTATTTCAAAAAAATAATTTTTTTAATAAAAAGGACTGGGGATGTGCTTCAGTGGTTAAGCACCCCTGGGTTCAATTCCTGGTACCAAAAAAATTAAGGAATATGAAATGTTACTTTGTATTTTGGTATTTATTAGGAAATAACAATATAAAAGCATAGGTTAGAACTAGAGTAAAGGAAAGGAAATAAGTGGAAGCAATCATAAAACTGGAAAACCTTAAAAGTGAAAAGTAAAAAGAAAAAAGGAGGGGCAGAGCCAAAAGCCCTCCCATTCATAATCATCTTGCAAGCAAAAATTGTAAGACACTTAAAATTTATATTAACTAAGTATACCAACGAAATTACCCATCCTATTAGTCCAATTTCCATTGCTAATTTACAATACTACAAATTGGATTAGTTAGAAAAAAAATATTTTTTTCAGCTCATAGTTCTGGAGATTCAAGGTCTAGAAGACTATCGTCTTCTTGCTGGCCTAGTTGGAACTGGCACAGGGCATCACATGGCAAGAGACAGGGAGCACACATATGTGTTTCTTCCTCTCTCTCTCTCTTTCTCTCTCCCTCCTGATCAAGAAACCAGGATTCAATCATGGGGGCTCCACTCTGATGACTTTATCTAATCCTACTCATCTTCCCAAAGGTCCCACCTCTAAATGCCATAGTTGGATTACACTTCCACCCTTTTAAAACCACACATTGGAATTAAGCTCTAACATGATTTTCAGAAGGACAAACCATATTCAGACCATAGCACCCATCATAATATTAATTCATTCCAGATTAAATTATTGTGGCCTAGCAGATTTTTTTGATACAATATCTTTTCTTGTACCAATTAAAAATAATATTTTGGCCAACACCTTTCAGACAGACTATGTATACATACAAAAGTATAGATAATTACTTGGCACAATAAAAAAATGTAGCATCAAATGCTGTATCATAATATACTCTGTTCATTTATGAATGGATCACTTTGATTTCTCAGTACAGATGAATTAAACTGTAATTGATGGAGAGCTTATCATGAGTGATGTGCCTTAAACTTTCTCAGTACCATGAGGGCTGGAGGGCGAGCTCAAGGATCTGATTACTCTTAAAATCTTCACTTTTTACCTTGGACCTGATGCATAAGCAATGAACTAACATTTGTTGAGTAGATAAATGAAAAAAAAAATGATCTAATGCTCTGTAAGATGGGATTTTAGCAATTAGTCTTTTATTTTTAGGTCTTCAATCTTAAAAACTTTGTTTTATTCTGTGATTTTTATTCAGCATGACTTTATACAGTTTTTATTTTGAAATGTTCTCCTTTTATCCTCAAAGCGAAACTTAGCTAAGTACTTAACATAGCTAAGTATATGACTTTGGAACTTATTTTCTTATTTTTTCATAATTTTTCTAAAAAAATACTTACAACCATGTCCCTAAATTCTGTAGATTATTTTCTATTGAAGTCCCTCCATCTTCTCTTTCCTAAGTGTAATTGCTGGGTCATCGGTAACTATCTAACTTTACGAGGAACTTCCCTCAGTTCCACCCAACATTTCATGTTCAGTCAGGCAAAGTTCCTGCTAACAGGGAGGAGGTCACCTGCTTTTATGATGCTGGTTGCTTTACTCCTGCATGAGCTATTTTAGATAACCCCTGGGCACCAGCCTCTGCAAAAGCTAACCTCGTCATCAATTAATACATTTAACTGGTGATAGAGGTTCCTGGTCATTATTCTTTTTTAAAATTATGATTTACTAACACAAATTGATGGGTTTCACTGTAAAATTTCCACACATGCATATATGGTGCTTTGATCATGTCCACCCTCTCCTCTAACCCTCTCTTGATCTCTACTCTTCTCTACCCCCTCTCCAAATTTCTTTCTCCTTCCTTTATAGTACTTATCTCAGATTTTAATATATATGCTTAGGATCCTCAAAAATATAAACTAAGGGATGTGTCTTAGCTTTTTCATTGCTATAACCAAAATATTTGACAAGGACAACTTAGAGGAAAAGTTTAGCTGGCATTCAGAGTTTCAGAGGTTTCAGTTCATGGATGGCCAACTCCATTGCTCTGGGCCCAAGCTGAGGCAGCACATCATGGAGGAAGAGGCCAACAGAGGAAAACTGTTCAGCTCATGGCAGGAGTGGTGGTCAAGAAGTAGAAAGAAAAAGAGAAAGTAGCTACAGGAAGAGCAATCTTTCCAGGACACGACCTCAGTGACCAACCTTCTCCAGCCACACCCCACCTGCCAATAGGATGGTCTGAGTAGGTTACAGCTCTCACAAACCAATCACTTCACCTTTGAACATTCCAGCATTAACTCAGAAGCTTTTGGGGGATGCCTCACATTCAATCCATAGCAGGAAGCATCCATTTTTTAAACAAACAAGGAATTATGAAGCAAAACAAGTCACTGTATATACTATATACATGTCACTGTATATACTATAGTCAAGTACATAAAAAATGTTCTCTCATAGGTATAAGAATCATGACACTGTACTTGGGGGTTTTTTTTGGAAAAATATAGGACCCAGAAGGGAGGCAATTGTTTGGGAGATATGAGGAGGGAGGTAGAGGGGTACAGTGGGTTGGGGATATTGACTAAATTATATTGCTGTATTGTGTACACCTAGGAATATGTGACAACAAATCCCATCATTATGTACAACTATAATGCACTAATAAAAATTTTAAAAAAAACAAGTATAGATGGAAAAAGAACACTGGGTTATATAAAAGCACTAGACAGATATTTTGGAAATAAAAGAAATTTCCAATAATTAGGGGAAACTAATCCAGGAACCACCAAAGAAAAAATGAGTAACTTGAAACCTAAAGGGAAAATGACATGGAAGAGGAATGATGAGAGATAGAGGATCTGCTAAGAGATCCAGAAAAGCTAGCATTCTAGAGGGAAATATTAGAGGAGCCTCCTGTAAGGTATAGTATCAGAGAATTTGCCAGAACATAATTTGATATAAATCCTCAAATTAAAAACATTCAGGCACTTTGCAGTGAAGTCATAGAATATAGAGGAAAAAATATTTAAAGCTAACATAAAGAAGACATAATATCTAGAGAGGAATGATAATTAGAGGAGCAGAGAAATTTTCATTACCAATAACAGAGGTCAGAAGACAATGTAATATCTTCAATTTTCTGGGGGAAACTAAATATTTATGCTCAATAGCTGAAACAATATTTAAGAATGATACCAAAATAAATATCCTCTCAGACATACCTTAAAACTGTCAAACCCCTAAACACTCTTGTGTAAGAGTTTTAAGAGGTATACTTCAACATGAAGACTCATATCCCCAAAGGGAAGGTGAATGCTGCAAAAATTGTGGTGAATGTACAACTTGGTAGAATAGGTCAATAGATTGATTTACCCATTTATCTAGGTAAACTGATCATACTAAAAATGTAAAATCAAAACTATACACAAATAACAGGATGGGGGGTTGGAAGTTCAATGTATTAAAGTGTGCTAAGGTATTTGTTGTTCTTGAAAATAGGCTAGAAATGTCAATAAATTTAGATTTGTTAGAACAATGTATAAATTAGCATATTAATTTTAAGCACACAGAAAGTTGAAAATGAAGTAGTTATAATTATATGTGATGCAAATACAAAAGAAGGAAAATAGCATTAATATACAATAAGGTAAATTCATACCAAAAGATTAAAGAGGATTAAAGAAAAACAACTACATTAAAAAAACAAAAGATAAAGCAGTCATGAACTTGTAGAAATATAATAATATAGTCTTTTAATGGCAGAATCTGATAGAATTCCAAGAGATAATAAATAATTCTAAAATTATAATGAGAGTTTTAATTATCTTTATGAGAAACAGAAAGATTGAAACAGGAAGAAAATTATAAGGCATATGTTAACATTGTTATACATACACATTTATCCTTTCAAATTTTAACAATGCAATCTTTGTATGGTAAAGCAATAGCTAAATTTTTTCACTTTTCATTATTCAATATTTTCCAGAATTTTCTATTAAGAAAATGTATTACTTTTATAATGGAAAAATAAATAATACCTAAAAGTAAGCATCAAAATTCTTTAATGTACTGGTTTAGCCACAACCAGTATATTACTATCATTTAATAACATCACATGTTTACACAGTAATAAGCATAACTGTGGAGGAAGATTTCAAAGGACATCAGATCAAAATTCACCTTATGTTCTGGATTACAAAAAGGATAAAAAGTTAATCATGTTTTATGCAATTAAACATTAGGGGGAAAGACAGGCTTATTTATATGTTGAACATACTCTTCCTCTGGCTCAACAAACATATATTTCAGATAGCATTAACATGGTTGGTGAAACATTGTAAAACTGAACTCCATTCTTACTTGTATTTATTTATCAATTTCAAATATAGGTATCCGTCTACCAATTGGTGAACGGTCTATCTTTGGGTATTTTGTAGACTTACAGCAATGTGAATTCATACCTTGGTCAGACTTAGTTCCTACTGTTCAGACACTAATTCAAAGAGGTAAGAATAATTATAAGAATTATATTGTAATTCTCTGAGATGCTGGGGGTACTCTGTTTATAAAAGTAATTATGTCAGCAACTTTGAGAATTAATATATTCCAAATTTGTTTAGGAAGCAGTTTGGATCTGAATTTACAAGGTGTGTCTTTTGAATACTACTTTCTGAGAGTGTATTTGACTCAGTTTCACTTTGTAAAACTGTAGTTCATTCGAACTCTTACTAAGGACAATATTTATTATTTTAATTAGCTGTGATTATTCAAAGGAGAAAATGGTAAGGATCACTTTTTTGGTAAGGATCACTTCTAAAATAGGAAAAATATATATCTAAGAACTTAAACTCAGTTATGTAGGAAACTGCTCATTAGAAAAGAATAACAATCTGATGAATATTTGTATTGGCTAAATTGTTTTTATTCTCAAATTTCTACTTCTACATAAAACAGAAAAGACAGAAACTTACTGCACTTTAAGATCTTGGAAGTTTAAGGAAGGAACTTACCAGTCAGGCCTCTTGTAGAGTTCTCACAAATACAGATGGTCCTTGACTTGCAAGTTTTCAACTTTATGATGGTGTAAAAGCAACACACATTTAATAAAAACCATACTTCAAATTCAAATTTGGAATTTGGATCTTTTCCCAGACTAGCATTATGCAGTACCATACTCCCATGCAATGCTGGGCAATGGCAGCAGCCACAGGTTTATAAGGGGAGACAACAAATACTCTACAGTGTACTGTTACTGAACATGTTGTTCAATAGATTAGGTGTATCAAATGCTTTTGACTTAATATTTTCAGTTCACCATGGCTTATTTGGATATAACCACATCATGGATTAAGGAGAATCAGTATAAAAGTTTAATGAATGAAAATTTAAATGAATTTTTTGAGGTCAGGTTTCTCTCAGCATAGAATTTCAAACTTTGCAAGACTTTGGGGCAGAAACCAACCAGAGCTGTCAGAATCATACGGCATCCAGAAAATTCTAATTCTGAATTTATTTTGGTTGGAAATACCAAAGTTACATTGCATGGTGTTTTGTCACAAAAGCATCAGGGAGAGATCATTAATTCTATTTTATGTTAGTGCTAATAATAGGACATTTTTATCCTTAGCTTTTGCCACTCGATAGAAGAAGTATAATTGAATATTATTTGCATATAACTCAACAATTTCTCCAAATCTAAAACATTAACTTCTCTAGTCCCACTTGCATGCAAATGGCTTAGAAGCAACTAAAATCCTCCTGAGCTTTCAAACCAAACTAAAACCAGTAATTTAAATGTTACAACATCATCATTTTTGCCACTGTGGTAAACCATAATATGATAGAGTGGGCATCTTAAACATGCTACAAAAAAAATTACATTTTGATTTGATTGTTTGCATAGGAAACTGACTGAAGGAGAAAACAACAAAAACATGAAGTCCTTTCTCCTGGAATTCAGATTCTAAGAGGTTAAAAGATGTTGACATATAAATCTCAAAACTGGCACTGATGTGATAAATCATGATGCAGAATTACCTTTCCCACTATCATGGTAGAATAGCTATTGGAAGAAAATACTGTGCATACAGATTGAGTTACATATTTTATTTTTATTTCTACTAATCTTTGAGTAATTTAAATGTGAATTTTGTAGTAATACAATACATAACTGCTGATAATTTTACTTTATAGAGATTATTGAGGATAAAATATCAATTTAAAAAATTATACATAATTTTGACTGAAACATAGCCAAATATTATCCTGAGTGGTCTAAGGAACTTCAGCTCTTGAACTGAGATTAAGGTAATCTCTGATTAGTTCTGAGCATCTAGTAAGAAGCCAACGAATATATTTTCTATAGCATACTGTTTTCCTAAATCATATATTATTCATAAAAGCAATCAGTACTCAGTTAAAGATAGTTAGCAGAAACAAGATTACCACAAGTTAATAGACTCAAATGACTGGAATTATCAGGTATATAGTCTAAGACACTCATGCTTACTATTTTTAAAGAAATAAAAAGTAAACTTGAAAATACCTGAAAAGAATGAGAAATTATGAAAAAGCAACGCAATTTGAAAAAGAATCAAAACTTCTAGAGACAAAAAATGCTGCCAAAGTTGAGTTCAATAACAACAACAACAAAAATCTTTGTAACAGAAACCATTTCCATTAAAATTCAATATCTCAACTTAATGTTGTTTTGAAGATAGTAACCAATGCAATCAGAAAAGAGAAAAAATAGAGATGTAAAATTTAGAAAGGAGATAGTTAAATTTTGTTATTTCCAAATGCTAAAATAAAATACCTGTGAAACCCAAAAATGCCTTAAAACTATAAATTAAATCATAAAGAATATGAATAAACAGTTCATAGAAAAATAAATGGCTCAAATATAAAGAGTTGACTCATGTATGAGAAATTCAAATTAAACTACAATTAGATATAATTTTTACCTGTAATCTTGGTGAAAATCAAGAAGTTTGGGCTGGAGCTGGCATGCCTGGCATGCACAAGGACCCAGGTTTGAACCCCAGCATCACGAACACTAGTTGGAGAAACAAAAGCCAGATGAAAAAATAAATAAAATTCTCTATTTTCCTCTCTCTCTTAAAAAAATAAAAGAAGTTTGATACCTCTCACAAAGGTATGAAGATACAGATTCTTAAACATTGGAGGGCAATTTGTCAATATCCACCAAAATTACATATCAAATGCCAGTTTATATTGATCCAAAGCTCTACTTATAAGAAATTAAGCCACATATATGTGAAATGACATATGGGTATTACATAAACTAAAATTTATTTGTAAAATATTGGAAACATCATAGATGTCCATCATTTGAGCACTGGTTAAAAAAAAAATGGGCTGAAGCGGTGACTCAGCAGTTAACGACATTTGCCTGGCATGTGTGCAAGGATGTGGGTTCAAACCCCAGCACCATGTTAGAGCAATGAAAGCCACATGAAAAATTAAATAAAATTGATTCTCTCTTTCTATCTCTCTCTCACTGTCCCCCTCTCTCTTAAAAAAAAAAAAAAGCTTATGCACAATACATTCATTAAATGGAGTAATATTGATCAGAAAAAGTCTTTAACGGCTTATAAGGATCTCTGAAGTCCACCAAATTTAAAAAAAGAAAAGAAAAGAACACCAAATTGCAGATAAACAGTATGGGAACTGGGTGAGCAGCACACAGAAATGAGAAAGATTATTCATTACAAGTCTTTATAAACGTATGAATTATGAATCATGTAAATAAATGTATTAGCTATTCAACTAAAATTTATTTTTTTAAAAGAGTGAATAGCAGATATGGAAGTAAGACTATGTTATTTTTAACTTTTTTGAGAGTTTTGTCTGTGTCATCGATAATTGGCATGATATACGAGAGCTGTAGAATCAAGGAAGTTTCTGTTTGGATTTGTGTTTGTGTGTGTGTGTGTGTGTGTTTATTCATACCAAATTGCCTATGTTCAGCTATTTTTCACTTTTAAGAATGTTGATTTCACATGGTTCAAATATAACAAGGTCAGTTATATTAGCATATATACATTTGTATGATAGAAATTTCCAACAAAAAGGAAGAAACTGAGTAGTGGGGAAAAGGGTTACCAAAGAAGTGGGGTTTTTAGAAAAGGATGGTAGGAGGTTTTGGCAAGAGAGCTACTTCCTTCATCCTTACATGAAGGAAGGCGGAATAGGTCCTTTTATAGGAGGGCAGATTTAGCAGGGGTTTTTTGGTAGGAAAGTCATGCAGTTCACTTTTGGCAGACCTAGGAATATGTACAATTAGTTCACCAGCTGAGAACATGAGTGAGAGAGAATCTGTGAGATCAACAGAGATCCCGGGCACACACAGCAATTTTGTCCTATTAAAATTTTAAATTTTTCATAATATACAGACTTTTTTCCAGAAAGTATCAAGTACCTAAAAGATTAATTTAATATTTTTTTCTAGTTCATTAGAAACTTTTTTTTTTAATTTAGGAACTTCATTACTGACTGACCTTCAAGAATCTGGTGACAACATCTTGAAGATGATAGAATGTGGAGAGTACATTAATTATATTGCTACCAGAGACACAACATGCCTTTCTTTTCTCATGAGCCTTCTCTTAAAGAGTTCCTGCCCTGTGCTTCTCACAGGTATTTGAAAATATGTAAATGATTTCAGAGTTAGGAGAAGGTTTGGATATTACTTGGTCCTAACAATTTTTAAATGTGAAAAAATAGGTTCTGAAAAGTTTTAGTGACTATACTAATTTATATTCTCACTAACTATATGAAATGCCCATTTCTCCATGTTTGCCAGCATAGGACACTGTGAATCATTTTCATCTTTTCATTACCTTCAGGACAAATTCTAGCAGTAGAACTATTGGATAAATATATGATTGGGGCCTCTATGGCTTGTGGGATGAGGTCTTTGGAGGGCCACTTACGGTAGCATTGATTGGTTTAATTAAATCTACACATGTAATTCCTCAACTCAATGCTAAAATTTTCACTCTTATTACCAAAGGCATTTCTCTATAGCTCCTTCTCTTTCTGAACTCTTATTTCAACTTGATGGCATCTTCCAGTTCTCTAACTGTATAGTACATCACCAAAGGCAAGTAGTATCACTTTCCCAGTTTCATATTCAAATAATTCCAGCAAGGTAACTCTCAGGTAACCCATAGCTTTTGTTCTAAGGAAACTCTTATTTTTACTTTGCTATTTAGTTAATTATAGTCATGAGCCCTTGTTCTGCCTCAATAAGGAATTTATAATCAAATGTCTCCCTCAGATTATTTTAGTAAAAGTCCTCAAGGAATTTTCTTTCATGTAGTATTTCTAGTGTGCTATAGGCAAAAAAGAAATAATTGTGATGGAATTAAATGAATCTTAGCTAAAAATAATTGTTAGCTCCTAATCTATTCTTTCATAAGAGATTACATAATGAGAGGGGTTCATATTAACTCACTGACTTAGCCAGTCTCACCTTTTTAAAAGGGAAGAGCAAAAACATACTGTCATGCAAATTTCAGATGAAGAGAAATGCTATTGTTACCCCAGAACCCTAGGTCAATGGTCTGACTCTGAGGGTCCCAACAAACCAGGTCTAGCCACTTGCCCCAAAAAGCAAGCAGAAAAGGTAATGGTGAAAAGCAGGAAAGGAACTTTAATCAATGTGACTATATTAGAAAGGCAAAGTGAGATCCAGCATCTTAGCCATTTTCAGGGTGTTGACATGAGCTGTAAGATTAAAGAGAAGAAAAACTAGAGCAGGAGGTAAGAGGTATCCACAATTAAGCAATCTTGGTCTAACTCCTGTCCAGTTGATCATTATTTCAACTCTGGTTTTGCAAGGTATCTCCAGAGAAGTCCTTAATTTTTTGAGGGTGGCATTTCTACTTCCTGCTCAGGATGTTTATCTTTCAGATCTGTGATCTAGAAAGGTGTAGTTAAGCTTTCAAGAGGTGATTGCTTTTTGCTTTTGCTTAGTGGAGAGGCAGTCTCATCCTAGGGTGAGGTACCTACAGTCACCACTGCGCAGGACAATGACTGAAGACTTCTAGGTACCACTCCATAGGTCTGAAACAGGATGCTGAAAATCTCACCTCAGTCTTGAAAGGGATGAGATGAATTAGGTACATTTAGGGCCAAGTTTTAGATGAATACTCCTCAAATGATTAACATGCCTACATGCACACCCAAGCAGAAATCTAACCCAAAGATTAAAATAATAATAAAGAAGACAGATACAAAACGAAGACAGAGATGCCAAACTTGGTATACCCTGCTTTCAGTTACCCATAGTGCATCTGCAGGCCCAAGTGAAGAGTCACTGCTTTTAGCAAATGCACCTTCTATAAGTCTCTATTACACTATTAGTTCATTTCAATATGTTAACATGTGTCATTTTTTTGCATGTAATTTTAATTTAAGTATTTTCCCCTTTAGGAGAATCTGGTGTTGGGAAAACTGCAGCCATTAACCAAATGCTTGAAAAGTTAGAGAGTCCAGGAGGATTTGATGTAAAATATGGGTCAATTTTAGGAGAAGTCCTATTACATAATGAAATTAAAAAATCAAGGTTGTATATATTAAACTTTAAATTTATTTGTCTATTATTTAAATTTTATTTCTAAAAAATATTTGCCTAAATATATGTGTGCATTGTTTTTAAAAAGCAAATCTATGCAATGAATGTCCTGGAATCCTATCATGATATATTTCTATGTAATAAAAAAATCCACAAAACAGAGTTGCAGAATGATGTATAAACTAATTCTTTAAATATATAGTGGCGGGGATGGGGG
>PVKS010030888.1:0-23964 GCA_004027875.1 Aplodontia rufa
CTAGGTAAGATGGCCACTGTGACAGTTCCAGAGAGGATCAACTAGGCTCAAAAACCCCACTGCCTGACTGAAGGAGGAGTTGAACACCTGAAGGTGAGGGCTGCTGAAGGAGGACCCCAGCCCTCCTGGCAAACACCAAAAAAGCAGTAGTAAATGTGGAGACAGCGTTGTCCCCTGTCACTCTCTGCTCAGGGACGGCCGGCTCTCTCTAGAGAGTGCTCTCTGCTTGAGCCTGACTTTGCTTTTACTTTACTTTCACCTCTCTTCCACTTACGGTAAAGTTCTCCAGCGTGACTGCTGGTGTCTGACTTTAAATTCCCTTTTGTCAGAACGCAAGAACCAAGGTTTGGAGCTTCAGCTCCCTACTTTCCTGTGACACCAGCACAGGCTGTCCTTGCTTTACTTCTGTTTTTGAGTTGGAGGTCTAACTGTTGCCCAGGCTGGTCTCAAACTGCTAAGCTCATGAGATCCTCCTGGGGGCTGGAGCAGTGGTTCAGTGGTTATGGTGCTTGCCTGGCATGCACAAGAATGCAGGTTTGAACCCCAGCATCACGTACACAACAAAGTGTCAGAGCAATGAAAGCTACGTGAAAAACTAAATAAAACTGATTCATTCCCTCTCTCTCTCTCTCTCTCTCACTGTCCTCTCTTAAAAAAAAAAAGAGAGAGAGAGAAAGAGAGAGATATCCTCCTGTCTCAGCCTCCTGAGGGCGAGGACAGTGGCAGGTGCACAGCACCATGGCTCTCTGGATGGTGAATCTTAAGATCACAGACTCAGTCCTCTACTGCCCACAGGGATATGAAGTGGTCGTTTTCAGAACACAGCACATAGCTCTGAATGTAAAACGACAGGGGTGAAGAAAGGCAGCTGAAGGGGACAGCAGAATGGAGTAGCAACTGGCAGCCCCTCCACATCAGGAGGTGATGACCAGCAGAGATGAACTGCACGCTGCCAAAGAGCACTCAGCCCAAGGGGGCTTCCCAGGCACGAGAGCAAGGGAAGTGGGGCCGACTGAAGGTGGCGTCTCTGACCCAAGAGCAGTGCTCAGGCAACGAGGCCCTGGGAGGACTGTGTGCTGGTGCAGCAGGCAGGCACTGCTTCTCTGTGCCTCAGTCTCTCCGCCCACTCTGTCTGCACAGGTGAGCGTGGTTCTCACACCATCGTTTCATTTCTATGTGTATTCTGAACTCTGTCCACAAGACGTCGTCACCTTCACCTACGCATCCTCTTTCTCCTTCCTGCTCTGGCTCAGCCGAGCCTTCATCTGGGA
Source organism: Aplodontia rufa (assembly GCA_004027875.1). Lineage (NCBI taxonomy): Eukaryota > Metazoa > Chordata > Mammalia > Rodentia > Aplodontiidae > Aplodontia > Aplodontia rufa. The sequence goes on from PVKS010030888.1 coordinate 1,272, forward strand.
CGAGGACCCTGTATACAAACCTTCTGCTGGGAAATTCTCCTTTCAGTTGGACTCCCAACAAGACACCTCAGCAGGAGCCTCTGGAGCAGGCTGTCACCACCTCAGCATGCAGGGCTGGTCACCCGCCATCTCCTGCCTTCGTCCTCCCTGCTGAAAGCCAGCTGCCAGGCACAGGTGCTGCCCTTCTAAGACTCCTGTCGCAGCGCTCCTCCACAGGGCACACTGATGGGCTCAGTCTAGGTTCCTTCTATTCATTGTTTCATGAACTCTTAAAAGTTCTCTGAGCCCTGTGTCTGTCACATGTGGCCCACTCCTTCTGTGAGACCTGTTTTCCTTCCTATCAAAGTTAAACCTGTAATAATGTAGCAAATCTACTCTAAGTTTGGAGCCATCTTAAGTGAGGGAACCATGAGGCTAGAAGGAAGCCATGTTTAAAAGCCCTAACAGATGTCTCATTACACCTGTAAGCGCCCCTTTCTGGCATACCTGCCCCATCTTACGTTAGGATCATGCAGACTGCACCCCTGAGCTCCTGAAATCAGAGTGAAAGGCAGAAGGACTGCATCAGGGTGGGGAATAAACGTCCATGAATTCACTTGGGAGTGCACCCTCCTGCAGGAGTAAAGTCTCCCGTGCTCTCCGCTGCCCACCGTGTTGTGTTTTATCGCACGCCTGGTGATTCTGACACCAGTTCACCCTCGCAGGCCTTACCAACAAGCCTGTGGCTGGCCAATTCCTCTGCTACATTCAGGACACCTTTCTGCTGACCTACCTTTTGCACTCTGGCTCTCTCTTCAACCATGTCTCCAGGTCTGCAAGTTTCAGTTCTAGAATATTCATCTGGTCTCATTTCAAAGTCTGCTGTCGCCTTTCACATTTTCATAAGGTGGCAAACCCAGCTCTTGGCCGTGCTCTGAACCTGGCCAAGTGTCCTCTGCCCCCACTGCACATGTGGGCTCCTTCCCGGGTGTCTCTCGCTTGCTCTGTATGCCTCATCATCTTGATCACACACGGCAGGGTGCCCTCGATCAGGATCAGGGAGGGCGGTGCGATTCACCTTCCTCACCTTAACCAGGACACGAGGGCGTGAGGAGCCCAGGGCAGTCTGGGAGGGGGCCAGCACACTTCCAAGGGCAGTGGCAGCCTGTGGTGGGAGGACCTCCAGGCTGAGGACACTGACATCTTCAGCCACATCATTCTGCGCAAGGAGCCTCCCTGGGCCCCACCTCGTGACAAGCCAAAGCGCCTGACTGGTGGCCACAGCTGCAGGCTAGCAGACACTAGAGCCAGCTCTGCGAGGTGGCAGGTTCTCTGGGGTCGGCAGTCTCTCAGGCACAGCACTGTCCCTGCTTGTGTGGGCCTCTGCCTTCTCCTGGGCGTTGCTCCCCCATGATCTTCGGGTGTCTGCTCCAGTGGCAGGCCTGGCTTTGGCCCTCAAGCTACGGCCAGCTTAATGCTTTCTTCTGGCAGGAACAACGGGCTAGAGAAACATGCCACCGAGGGTGGATGACGTGCACTCAGCGTCACTCCACTGAGCCTCCCCGAGGAGGAGCAGACGCCGGCTGGCCGTGTGGGACACAGATGTGCAGGTGGAAGTGGCACCAGGAGTTCTGAGGCCCAGAGCACTGAGTATGAGCTGCAAAGGGTCACAGAGCCTTTGATCTTAAACAAGTGAGACTGACTCCAAGCCCTCTGCAGACCCCCACATTCAGACTCAACCCGGGCCACTATGACAGCCATGAGCTGCTTAGCGTGTAACCACTGGAAAGCAGCACTGCCCTCCCTTCAAGCCACCACCAGGTGCTCATTCGCAAGCGATCACAACAGTGCAGAGGCCCTGGATGGTGAGTGCGCCTGCCCCCAGGCCTGGCACGAGGCCCATGGGAAGCCCTGCTTCCTCCCTACTGCCAACTGGCGTTCCTCTCCACCATGTCTTTGGCAGTGCAACCCCACTGCGGGGTCCACATCCCAAGGACCTGCACTTCACAGCTGGGGAGAGAGATACACAAGGTGGACAGCACGCCTAGGGACACCATGAATACCATGGTGACCCAATCTGGGGCCAGGACAACCACAAGGCATTTCCTCTGTACAGACCCGCAAAGCCATTCACATCTGACTTCAGGAGTTTCACAGGCCTTCCAGAGAATCCCTGGGCCTGGTTCACAACATCAGAACCGGAACCGGATACTTTCCTAGAGCTCAACAGTCAATACACCAGTTCCTAAGGGCTCCCATTTCACGAGCTCCCTTATAGTGGAGGCAGGACACCCGCTCTCCAGGCCCCTTGGAACACCTGTCCTAAGCAGTCCCAGGAGTCCTGCGGCCCCTGTGGCTCTCAGTACAGCCCCAGCCCCTCCTCTGCTCATTGTTTCTGGGCAACTGCAGCCACTCTTATAGCTAAAGTGCACTGGGAAATCTGATCAGGTCTCAAACCTATGAAAATCGACCAAAAAACTACAGCTTAAATGATTAGCTGGGCCTTCACAAATGCCCCACGGCCTAAAAATCAAACCCACGCAATGCAATGCCCAGGGAAGGAGCGGAGGCCCAAGGCCCACACTGGCCACACAGCAGGCACAACCAGCTCAGCAAACGCAGGGCGTCCCCCAGGCTCCTGGCGCCAAGCAGCACCATAGACAGGGCAGGGCTTGCACCTGAAGCTCATCCAGAGCCCTCGCACCGGCCCACCGGCCAGCACAGCAGCACCCGCGGGACCTAGGTCACTGCAGTCCCCACAAGAGTGACAGCAGCTCACTTCAACAGCATTTGCTTCTGGCTGACAGTGATGGTAACCATTAAGACCAAGAACCCAACCTTGGTTTGGAGCGGGAAGTAAGTCACTCGGGATTGGGTCCTGCTGGGCCCAGTGGCACAAGTCTCTGATCCAAGCTACTGGGGAGGCTAAGGCAGGAGGAAGATAAGTATCAAAAATACAACAGAGGGCTGGGGATGGAGGTCAGTAACAAAGCACACTAGTTCAACCACGAGTACTGCAGAAGAAAAAGGACCCGGTCCTTACCACGTAAACAGCTAGGACAGAATGGTCCCGGGAAAGGCCACGCTCACCTTTGAATTTGGATCTGATGTTTGCCAGCTCCTTGTTTATCCTCTTTATTTCTGCTTCTTTGCTTTTGCCTGTTAAGAAAGGAGAACACAAAGGCATCTTCAACCTCTGACAATGCACGAGAACCAAAGCACCAGCCCCCGGGGTCTGCTGGGCTCTGTCCTCCTGGACAGAGACCAGGAAGATGGCAGCTGCCTCCCATCCCAGCAGCCACAGAACCCAGGGCCCCAGGCGACTTGCCAACATGACCAGCGGGCAGGACCAGCGTACTGGACCAGCAGGACGGGCACCCTCCACGGCTCCTCCAGGGAGCAGGGCCTCCCACAGAATGTACCACAGCAGCACTTTCCATCCCACATCATGCCACAGTTCTGGGACTGGATGGTCCTCAAAACACTAGCTCAATGTTTCCCCCGATTACTTTGGTTTTTGGCTTTTTGGTACTGCAGAATATGGTACAGCCACATCCCCCAGCCCTTTTTATACTCTGAGACAGGGTCTCACTAAATTGCTGAGGCTGGCCTCAAACTTGGGATTCTCCTGCTTTGGCCTCCAGAGTTACTGGGTAATGGTGGCAACCACACCTATGACCACCTGTCATTTAACTCTTGCTCTCAGGACTGAGGTGAACACTGGGGGCATAGGCCATGCAGGTGAGTTTATCTTACCACATAGAATAAGGTGAGCTTGTGTGTAAACACAAGTCTACTTAAATCTAAATCACTCTCAGAAAGCACCAATGAAGCAGGATACAGTTGCAGAAGCCCGCAATTCCAGCTGCTCAGGAGGCTGAGGCAGGAGGATGGCAATTTCAAAGCCAGCAACTTAGCAAGACCCTGTCTGAAAATAAACATGGCATGTTTATTTTATCTTGTGCTTGCCTGGCAAGCACAAGAACCCAGGTTCAAACTCCAGCACCACGTACACAACAAAGTGTTGGAGTAACAAAGGCCACATGAAAACTAAAGCTGCTTCTCTTTCTCATTGTCCCTCTCTTTAAAAAAAAAGTCCTCCCTTGCTGTCACAGGCTCTGAGCTGGCTGAGAGGGCTTCTGCCACACCCACAAGATTATAGGCAACCACGCAGAGCGCTGCTGGGAGAGCTCACAAGTCCGTCTCCCGCACACCGTGCACATGTGTTACCCTGGCAGTGCACACACATCTGCATCAACCTGTCTTCCAGAGGGCACAGACACCACAAGCCCCCACCCACACTCTGGGAAGAGGCCGCTCTGAGCGCAGGGCCTCACCATCTGGAGCAAGAGGGGTCTGACCTGAAGCGGGACAGTAAGAGCATGGGGGCAGGGGAAGAAGGCCAAGACTGTGAGCTGAGGCAGCTTTCATGTCTTCTTACGGGAGGCTAAACTTTCACCACCGTCACTGAATCACAAAATAAAAGTTACAGGAGGAATAGAAGTGAAGCTGCGCTCCCACGGTGCACACGATAGCTACAGCCAGCTCGCAACACACGCACACACGTGCAGATGCACACCTCCACCAGCAGAGCACGCTCTCACACGCACTTTTTAGCACCATGCAGCGACAGCAGCAGGCGTTCGAGTGGCCCGGGCTCACACTCTGTGAGCTGCCTGAGGGCTCTGCAGCCTCTCTGGGCCACAGTTCCCTCACCAGGAAACCACCCAAGTCCAAAGACCTCTTGCCTGAGCAAGAGGCAATGGGAAAGAACAGCCGACAGCCAGGTCTGAGGACAGGTGTGTGCACAGAGGGCTGGGAGCAACAGCACTGTAGGCTGGAGTGACCAAGACCCAACGAGGCAGAGGTCCAGCAAAAGCAGGCGGCCAAGCTAAGACCACGGAGAGCAGCTGCCAGGAGGGCCCCTCTCCGAGGCACACTGGCCTTGAGACGTGCCCCAGGGGATGCAGAAAGTGGACCTTCCACAGAAATGAGCAACAGGAGGCCTGGGTGCAGCTCAGGGTAGAGCACTGGCCCAGCACATGCCAGGCCCTAGAAATAAATAAGCAAAGTACCAAGGTCTGATTCCACACCAAGGAGGGCCTACGAAAAGCACCCCACAGACTACCAAGCTCCCCAGAAGGACAGGCCAAAACGAGCTAAAAAACCAGAAGCACAGACACTGTAGAAACCCACTAGAGTGTTGCAGCAATGGCTCAGCAGTTACGGCGCTTACCTGGCATGTGCGAGTGAGAACCCCAGCACTATTTATGCAAAGAATGGTCAAGGCAATGAACTCCACATGAAAAACTTAATAAAACTGATTCTCCTTCTCTCTCACACTGTCCCTCTCTCTTTTAAAAAGAAAGAGAGAGACTGACCCATGAGGAGCCTGGCCCGTGCCAAGCCTTGAGTCAGATCCCCAGCATGACCAGAGTAATGATAACAATGATAGTGAACCATTAGAAAACTCAAGACATTTGACAACAAATCAGGAAATCAGAAATAAAAGATCATGCCAGAAAGAATGAACTAGGAGGAATACATGAATAAGGCCCTGGAGAAATAGAAGCAAAAAGAGAGAAAACTTTAAAATTGGAAAGAAATGGATAAACAGACAAGATGCAGTGGAGGGTGCAGGCTGGCAGAGATGCCAAGCAGCGCATGCTAGTGCCAGCCACGCGGGAGCATCCAGAGGCTCGGCCCAGCACACGCTTTGGAACATCAACAGCTCTAGCAAAATTGGCTTCTAGGAAGTTGAGAGGCCTTTGGGCACCTTGGGGAAAGAGCAGGGTACACGCAGGAAGGAACCTCAGAGGACCAAGCAGCTTTGCATGGGCACTGTAGTCCTGCCCCAGGAGCCTGCCCCAGGTGGGCATCCACCACTCAAGGGTGCACCCCCACAACCCTCCCTGGACTGCACTCCACAGCAGCACTGGAGCGACACACAGACGCAGCAGAAGCAGCGTGGCAAGGATGTACACCCAGCCGAGCCATGTTCAGGAGCAAGAGACAGGGACTCCAGGGCCGCTGCTCCCGCAGTCCTTGCCTTCGCAGCCTCAGCACGCAAGTGACGGGCAGGGTCCCAGAGTGCTCGTGGGTGTGGGGGGCAACACAGCCGCCCTCAGCCCCCAGGACGGGGCAGGCAATGGGCCACGTGACTGCTTGTGGGAGGAGAGTGGGCACACCGCACTCGTACGGCAAGGCAGGGCCCTGGCAGGCCTGGATGTCCACCAGAGTGCCACAGCAAGGTGCTCTTCCTGACCTGTCTACCCAGGGACCAAAAAGAGTGACATCTGGGGCTGAAGCGGTGGCTCAGCGGTTATGGTGCTTGCCCAGCATGCACAAGTACATGGGTTCAAACTCCAGCTCCCACGTACACAACTAAGTATCAGAGCAAGGAAAGCCATGGGAAATACTCAATAAAAATTGATTCTCTCTCTCTCTCTCTCTCTCTCTCTGTCCTTCTCTCTTTAAAAAAAGAGTGGGGGAGAGAAAGAGAAAATCAACTTTATTTAGTTTTCCACCTGGCCTTTGTTTCTCCAACACCTAGCTGTGTACATGGTGCTGGGGTTTGAATCGGGTTCTCACGTGTACCAGGCAAGTGCTCCAACCACTGAGCCCCCTGCATCCACTTCTTAATCAGGTTATTTCCTTATTATTAAAGGGTTTTCTGGTTCGCTTTGTTCTGTCATGAAACTGGGCCGTGAGCCCAGGTGCAATCTGCCACAGCAACCTCCCAAACGCCTGGGGTCAACAGGCCCGAGCCACCAGTCCCAGCTGAGCTCTTCAAGGAGTCCTGATTCAAGCCTTTATAAAATACATGACTTCCAAGCTTTCTCTCATTCTTGGGTTGCCTTCTTAGTAGTACTGAAGCACATGCTTATTTTAATTATGTCCAATTCATCTTTATGTTTATACACTTCTATTGTCCTATCTTAAAAAACCACATGTCTCAAGATCACAAATATTTATACATATATTTTCTTTTAAGAGTTTTATAGGGGAGGCTGGAGTGGTGGCTCAGCGGTTGGAGCACTTGCCTGACCTGAGGACCTGGGTTCAAACCCCAGCACCACATACATAACTAAGTGTCAGAGCAACGAAAATCAGATGAAAAATTAAATAAAACTGGTTCTCGTTCTCTTTCTCTCTATCCCTCTCAAAAAAAAAATTTTTTTTTCATAGTGTTGGAGCCAGTCACGGTGGTACATGCCTATAATCCTCAAAATAAAACGCAAATCACAGCCAGGCCTGGTGGTGCATGCCTGTGATCCCAGCGACTCTGGAGGCGGACACAGGAGAATGGCAAGTTCAAGGCCAGCCTCAGCAACTCAGCAAGGCCCTAAGCAATTTAGTGATACCCTGTCTAAAAATTTTTTAAAATAATAAAAAGGGCTGGGGGTGTGGCTCAGTTGAGCATCCCTGGGTTCAATTCCTGATAACAAAAAAAATAAACCACAAAGAAAGGAAGGAAGGGGTACCATTATCGTACGAGCTCTTACTAGCTCGTCCACCCGAGTTTCCCATCTGTTTGTGTTTTGCTGACACTGGGGATTTGAACCTGGGGTGCTCTACAGCTGAGCCACATTCCCTACCCTGCTAAGTAGCCCAGGCTGGCCTTGAACTCAGAGTCCTCCTGCCTCAGCCTCCTGAGTGGTTGGGATCACACGTGTGGAGAGCGTGTGTGGTGTGAGCCAGGGATCCAAGCAGGTCCAGCGGGTGGATCCACTCACCCGACTCCAGTTGTTTCAGACATCACCCTGGCACTTGCATTAGCTTCCCATCGCTGTGACAAAGTACTTGTGAGAATCAGCTTGCAGGAGGAAGAGGTCACTCTGCCCACAGTCACTTGACTCCACTGTTTCTGGGCTGGGGGGTGGGGGGGTAAGACACAGGCTCATGGCAGAAGCCTGGGGTAGAGCAGACCTCTCAGCTCCTGGCAGCCGGGAAGGGGTCGGGGGATGCCTGGGATACACCTCCAGGACATGCCTCCGGTCACAGGCCTCCTCCAACAAGGCCCCACCTCCTAATGTGCTCACCACCTCCCAGTGGCACCGTGACAGCACTCCTGTCCAGTCAGCTGGCCTGTCCACCCAGGGCCTATTCCTCTTTACACCAGCACTGCACCACTTCTTCACTTCTAAGTTTCACGACCAGAAGTGACTCCTCCAGTCTTCTTCTTCCTGCAGCCACTGCAATGACTGTGTATTTTGGTCCCTTACTGTATTACCACGGTGTACTGTGCTGACTGGTTCTCAGATGTTAACCCAACCTTGCATTCCAAGGATAATCTCACTTGGAACTGGAGCATGAACCTTTTAACAGGTTGTACAATTCAGTGGGACCCTACGAGCCACCTTCCGCAGCAAGAGGCTGCAAATGTGTAAGGACAGGGAGATCCCACATCATGCAGGTGGCCACTGTCCATCACATGAGCCTGGAGCAGCAGGACTGCAATGGAGGAGGAGGCTGAAGGAGGAGTCGGGCAAACCTGGAGAGGGATAGAGCCACAGCTATAAGACGGAATTCAGCAATCTGGGGTCAAAGACTGTCCTGGGCTGAAGGGGACCTCAGCCTCACCACAGGGAGCCACATTCAGCTCTAAGCCTGGGGGAGCAGACAGGTTGACTCCCCCAAGAGCCCTGCGGACACCTTGCTTCAGCCTGTGCGACTGCCCAGGGGGACTGCTGGGCCAAGCAGTGCCAGGACTCATGCGCGCAGCACTGAGGCAACGGGGATATCGTCCCTGCTGCATGGGGGTCCACTACAGGACAACGGCAGGGCGCCACACCCTCTGACCTCTGCTCTACAACGAAGCCCCCAAGAAAGTCAAGTCACTGACTCTCCCTCAAGCCCCTCTGCTGGGCTCCCTAACCACTCCCTTCCCACTTGCCCATGCTCCAGGTCTGGAAAAAAATTCCCCCATCTCCCTGCCGCCTGGCACGGCCTGCCCAGAACCCCTTCAGAGAGCTGATATGCTGGTGATTCACAGCCTGCTGAAGGTGGGGTCCCAGCACCATCAGTGGCCTCACCCCTGGGCCTTCCTTCCTCATCCACAGAAGAGGAAGATCCACAGCGCCTGTTGTCAGTTGTATCATGAAGGCGGGGTCTGCACCTCCAAGCCCTGGCTCGGGGAGCCCCAGGCTCTGGCTTCAACACCACCTGTAATGGTGCCCCACACTTTCACCCACAGTCCAGACTTGGCCTCCAAATCCAGTCTCGTGACATCTCCCAAAATCCACTGGCCACACATGGCTCAGATCTACCCTCTCACCTGAAACACACCTGAGAACCTAGAGAAAAATACGGGAAAACAACAGCCTGCAAACACCAGACAGAAGACAGTGGAAGACAGCTGTCTCCAGACACAGCAGAGCCTCACCACAGCCCCCACAGTCTCACCTAAGGAGGCAGGAGGCCAGGCTCTGTGGGAAGGGAATGATGCTCACCTGCCCAGGGATGCAGGGAGACCCCTCTGACCCAAGGAAGAGCCAACAGAGGGGCCCAGCAGGCCCAAGGAGAGCTTCACCCAGCCCAGCCCTGACTTCTGTGCACACTCCCTCAAGGGCAGCTGAAACTGGGCCCAGGAGAGGCTGCCCATCCCTCCTAGGGAGACCAAACTATTCCCAAACAAGGTAGGTTCATACCTGCTCTAGAATGTATAAAAACGAAATTATCCTGCAGCAAGAAGGATGAATCCACATTGTCTGAGACCCAGTAAGTTGTCACCAGGCAGGCACTGACAACATGACAGGCAAGGAAATCCAACAGCAGGAACAAGCCCAGCAACGGCACAGGGTCACGCTGGGAGATGAAGCACTGAGTCCGTCTGGAAGGTGAACCCCAACATCACAGATGAAACCCGCCAGGTGGGACCAGAGCAGACCAACAGCAAAGCAGGCACCCCACCAGTGGCATGAACACAGTGCTGCAGCTGTCCAGGGAAGGCACGCATGGAGCCACAGTGCATCAGGGGCAGCAAGAGCTCCAAGTGGCCCCAGGGACAAGCAAGGCTATGGCAGCCTCCAAAGGGGGCAAGGGTCAGAGAGCGCATCTGAAGAAGCAACGGCTAAGACTTCTCACACTGGATGAGAACCACTGCTGTAGCTTGGATGCGGCTGTCCCCAAAGTCCCACATGTTCAAGGCCTCATCCCAGTTTGGCACTGTCAGCAGGCTGTGAACTTAGCAAAATGTTTTTTTTGTACCAAGGACTGAACCCAGGGGTGCTTAACCACTGAACCACATCCCCAGCCCTTCTTTTTTTTGAGACAGGTCTCAGTAAGTTGCTGAGGCTGGCTTTGAACTTATGATCCTCCTGGTCAGGCTCCTGAATCACTGGGATCACAGATATGTGCCACTGTGCCTGGCCAGATAAAACTTTTTTTTTTCAAGAGAGAGAAAAGAGCTGTGGCTCAGGGGTCATGATGCTTCCCTGGCATGTGCAAGGACTCAAGCTCAAATCCTAGCACTGCCTGCACAACTAAGTGTCGGAGAAGCAAAAGCCAGATAAAAAAATAAATAAAATCGATTCTATCTTTCTCTCTCACACATACTCTCCCTCTCTTTAAAAAAGAGAGAGAGAAGGGAAGAGAATCAATTTTTTTTCATCTGCTTTTCATTTTTCACACTTGGCTGTGTACGTGGTGCTGGGGTTAGAACCTAGGTCCCTGCACATGCCACCCCATTGCTCCAGCCCCCAGATGGAACCTTTTAAAGCTGGTGTCTAGCATGAGATCCTCTGTCATTGGGGGCGTAGCCTCTAAGGTGACAATGGGACCCCAGTCTCTTCCTCTTTCTCTATTTCTGGCCCCCAACTGAGTGGGCTTGCTCTGCTAATGCACCCATGGTGGTGTGCTGAATCACCACAGGCCCACAAGCACCAGGACCACCTGATCACGAGGGGTATCTCTGACACTGTGAGCCAAAGCAGACCTTTTCTCCCAGGAGCCGACTTGCTGATATTTGTTACAGGGACAGAACACAGACTAACACAAGTCTAAACCCACTGGTCTAACAAGCACAAGAAACAGGAAGAAAACTACTTGGCACATCACGAATCAAAGTGTCTAAAACCGGAAGCACAACACCAAAAGCAGGCAGGAAAGACGACCACCTCTGGATGTGCTAGGAGGGCAGCCGCAGGACCAGCCTCCAGCCTCACAGGACCCGCACAGCAGGGCCATCCAGGCTCCCGGCAGTCTTTCCTCTTTCTTTTTTTTAATCACTGGGGACTGAACCCAGGAGCACTTAACCACTGAGTCATACCCCACCAGTTTTTATTTTTCATTTTGAGACAGGGTCTTGCTAAGGTGCATAAAACCTAAGTTCTTTTTTTTTTTTTTTTGAAAGACAGAATAAATTTTATTTAGTTTTTCATGTGGCTTTTGTTGCTCTGACACTTCCTTGTGTACATGCTGCTGGCATTTAAACCCACGTTTTTGCACATGCCAGTCAAGAGCCATAACCACTGAGCCACTGCTCCAGCTCAAAATAAAACATGTTTAAAGACTGTGCAGGTCAAATAAATCACATATGCTCATCTTTGCCTTCCTTCCTCCCTTCACCTTATTTGTGTCCTTCTCCTCTATTCCTTTCGCGATAAAACGTAAGTTCTGAGGCTTGCTCTGAACCTGCGATTCTCCGGCTTCAGCCTCCCGAATGGCTGGGATCGCAGGCGTGTGCCACTGCACCTGGCTCGGGATTCAGTATTCTTGGCAAATTCATTTACCACAGACTTACAAAGATTTGGTTTTGAAATGTACAAATCCTGACGTGCGAGCTCAGGGAGGTTGGCCCAATGCTTGAGAACCTGCTGAACAGGCCAGGTTCTGGGGGCCTCCCAGCCTCCCACTCGGGAGCTCGAACCACGCACTCTAACTCGATTTGCATCAGTGCAGAATCTCCCCAGAGTACCATTTCTACACCAGACTCGAATCTTCCCTCTGGTCTGACTCATCTGATTTAAGAGCCAAGGACCTGCCATTTAATCCCACAAGGACAGCCCTTCCAGGAAGGGTGACTACAGCACCTGACAGCGCTGTGCTACTGAGGAAAGAGCAGTGAGCTGCCTGACAGGACCTGCTGTGCCTGGGACAGTCACCTGCTCACAAAAGAAACCCACCCCACCCTCCAGAGCAGCCAGAGGGAAGCGGCAGGCAGCGATGGCGGGAGCACTTCCTGGAAGCCACTCTGCAGCTGTCCCTCACCCTGCCACGCCACTTCCCAAATCAGTTAGAGGAATACAATCATGTAGGAGACGCAGAAGATGTGCAAGAGGAGCACTCTTTTTAGGCAGTCAGCACTTCTCAGACCGACAGTCCAGAAGGACAAACACGGAATTTTTTGGGTTTTTTGGTTCAGGGATTGAACCCAGAGATGCCTAACCACTAAGCCATGTCCCCAGACCGTTTTATTTTTTTATTCTGATACAAGGTCTCACTAAGTTACTGAGGCTGGCCTTGAACTTGCCATTCTCCTGCCTCAGCCTCCTGAGTCTCTGGGATGACAGGTGTGCACCATCACACTCAGTCACAAAATGGACTTCCAACTTTGAAACTGCTTTTAAAATTTCAACAAGAAGGGGCTGGAGCGGTGGCTCAACGGTTGTGGTGCTTACCTGGCATGCGCAAGGACACAGGTTCGAACCCCAGCACCACATTCGCAATGAAGTGTCAGAGCAACGAAAGCCACGTGAAAAACAAGTGATTCTCTCCTCTCTCTCGCTGTCCCTCTCTCTTTTGAAAAAAAAAATTTTCAACAACGAAGTCTCTTTCTGTCTTTATCACTATGCAGAAAAACCAACTTCACATTTAATTTTTACACCAAAGTTTAAAAGGAAATTGAATGTTTATGTTCCTTTTCTCCATGTCCAACTTATGACTAATAACCGGAATTTTATTAACAAATCACTTTTTGAACTTTAGTCATGTAAAGTACACTTCAAAGGCATGTTTGACTTCAACAGCTAGCAAGAGAAGGCACAAGGAGCAGGACTGGCAGATGCCCAGCTAGGGGATCACTACACCCACAGCACAGCTGCTCCCTTTCCAGGGACTTGGGCAATTCAGCTCTCAACCTATTATATCTCTCCTCAGGTCTCCTGCATTCCAGCGCCTGGAGGGACATGGAGACATCTGCCGTTAAGCCCAGGGCCTTGGGAGGCTGAGGCAGGAGGACCACAAGTTCAAAGCCAGCCTCGGCAACTTAGCAAGGGCCTAAAGCAGCTCAGCAAGACCCTGTCTCAAAATTTAAAAAATAAATAAATAAAAAGGGCTGAGGATGTGACTTGGTGGTTAAGTGCCTGGGTTCAATTCCCCAGTACAAAAAAGCGTTTGAGCACAATGGGAATGGCTCCATGTATCCATGCCCCAGCCCCACTGGTCACACAAGAACCCACCTGCTCCCCTGTGCTGCAGTCAGCTCCAAGCCTGGCGTACTCAGCAGCCCTACACACAGGTCCTCCTCACGGGGCCTCAGGGCCACAGCACCTAAGATGAGGATACACCTCACCTACAGCAGCACAGCACAGCCACACCACACACTGTCCAGTCGCAGCTGTTCACACAGATGACCTCAGAGCTGCAGGTTGTACCTCACTGCCACTGCCCAGCATCACAGGAGAGGATATAACCACATACAGCCGGGCCAGGAAGAGGTCAAAGTTCAAAGCAGGGCTTCCATAATAAGGTCCAAAGCTCATTAGGTCAGATCATCTTCATGTCAGGACCCTCTATATTCCCAACCACAATCTATCAACAGCAAAGCTTAAAGACATGCACTAGGGCCAGGCACAGTGGCACACACCAGTAATCCCAGCAGCTCAGGCGGCTGAGGCAGGAGGATCACAAGTTCAAAATCAGCCTCAGCAAATTCACGAGGCCCTGTCAAAAAATAAAATAAAAAGTAAAAAAGGTCTAGGGATGTAGCTCAGCAGTTGAGTGCCCCTGGGTTCAATCCCTGGTACTCAAAAACAAAGACACTAGGCACAGTGACACGTGCCTGCAATCCCACCAACCCAGGAGGCTGAGGCAGAAGGATCACAAGTTAAAAGCCAGCCTCGGCAACTTCACGAGGCCCTAAGCAATTTAGAGAGACCCTGTTGAAACATTAAAAGAAGAAAAGGGAAAAAAAAAAAAAAAAAAAAGAAAGAAAAGGGCTGAGAACGTGGTTCAGTGGTTAAGCACTTCTGGGTTCTGGGTTCAATCCCTAATACCCAAAAAAAAAAAAAAAAAATGACATGCACAAGGGCTGGGGTGCAGTAGAGCACTTGCCTAGCATGTGTGAGATCCTGGGTTCCATCCCCAGCAACAGGGAGGGGCGGAAAGCTAATTAAGTATATATGATTCTCCTTCATAGGTATCACTTGTATCAAAGCAAACCAAATTTCCAAGATGACTGAATGATAAACATTGAATATTTTCCAAAGTCAGCAGTTCTTCTATCTCCATGGAATCCTTCATTTGAATATGGTGCCAACCAACAACTGCCTGATGACCCCAACGGACAGTGCTGAGTGACTGAGCCAGTCTCGAAAGGTCTCACACACACACTACAGGACCATCCCTGAGACCAGATATCACAGTGCTGGAGAGCAGATCAGCAGCTGCCCAGGCAGCTTTGCTGTGCTGGCGAGGACATGCCTCTCCACCCAGGCACCAGCCCCCCACCCCCAGGACACCCAAAGCCACCCATGTAGAGCCAGCAGTGTGCACCCACATCAGCTCCCCTGCGCTGAGAACACCATCGTTATGCAAGATATCCATGTCAGGAAAGGCGGGAGAAGGATGCCAAGGATCTCCCTGTCTATGTCTCATCAGCTTCCTGTGAATCCTAAGTATTTGAAAACAAAGAATCATTTAAAAACAAACTAAGCAGTAAAAGGACTAGAATCTTCTTAATGACAACTTAAAAAGAGAAAGTGTTCTGATTCCCATACACTGAACTCACATGAGCAAAGTCCTTGGCCCCAGGTTCAAGTCAATCAGGAAGGAGAGGCAGTTTTCCAAGACACTGAATTAGCTTGTTCCCCGCACCACAAGAGCTACAGGTTTGAGTGGCACGAGGGACACAGGGCAACTCTTCATGTCCTGGAGGACATTCACTGCTACCTGTGCAAAGAGGAATGGACTACTAATAAGAAGTGCCAACAGACGCAGAGCCACTGTCCCTCACCTGCTGCCCTCAATGCTCAGCACAGCCTTCAAGGAGAAACTTACAGAACTAGTTGGAGAGGTCAAGGAAGCTACCAATTTGGGGCTGGACTATGGCTCAATGGTAGAGAGCTTGCCTAGCATGCATGAGGCCCTGGGTTTGATCCCCAGAACCAAACACAAAACTAAACTTAAAAAAACAAAACAACAGCTTAGGAGCTACCAATCTACATTTGAAACAGAGCTCAATCAACTTCAGCTCAAAACCCACCCCTGGACACCAGCTCAGGCGCTGCTGGCTCCCAGTTGAGTCCCCTCTCCACGGAGCCTGGTGTCACCCTCTCTAGACACAGGAAGACAGCAAGCACATACACCAGAGCCTAGCACGGCAAGGGAGGCAGTGCTGGTTCTCCCTGCAGCACAGGGGTAAAGTTCAGACCCGCTCTGGCCCTGGTTGGCTCCAGCTCACTGGGTCCCCCACCACAGCTGAGTCTTCACTGGCCACACTGAGAGGCACAGGGTTAGAGAATGACGTATGAAGCAAGACATCAGGCTCCCTCTCGTGGGACATACAGTAGGAGGGACACAGGGCCTCAGCCAGCACCACGAATGGACAGCCCTGCTCCAAGAACAGCAGTGCCACAGGGATGAGGGGATGACATGAAAGCCAGGTGGGCATCCTAAAAAGGGGCCGCAGTAGAGGGGACCTGGCCCCCCGTGGAGGACCAACAGCTCGTTTGGGGAAAAACCATCTTGTACGCTGCTCCACACCAGTGGTTCCCAACCAAGGACCACTCTGCTCCTCAGAGGACATTTTACAACGGCACCCTCCACAACAGAGGTCAGTCACTCCCAACGGTCATCTGTGACAAGGCATGGGGCGTCTGATCTCCAGTCCACCAAGCACTTACGGAATTCTCATCGTACAGCAGGTTCTCTGGCCAAACGCAGGATCCTACACAGAACAAGTTGTGAGCAAATGGTCTTCACCGTCAAGGCTCTCCCAGTGCAAAACGCAGAGCACACACAGGACAGTCCACTTAAGGCCAGCAGCCTGCACCCAAGGGTCCCATTCAAAGTGCACACACACTTGGCTTCTCAAAATGCATGACTATGAAAGCACTGTCTTGGAAATTTCATTCCACCGCAAAAGAAAAGGAAAAACAGAGTGTGGCCTAACTGTGGAAGCCCTGGTCTGGGGACACCTATTGTTCTGCAGAAGAAGCAAAGGGACAGCCATCCTCTAGGGCTGTAGAGGCCTGGCATACCCAGACTGGCCCTGAGGTGCTCCTCCTGCTCCAAGGAGGTGTGATTTACAGGGAAAGAGCAGTACAACAGCACTTGGCAGTAGGTGAGGACACAATTTTCTCTAAATACTCCGTAGTTTAAGTTTATAAAAATCATGGTGCCAACTATGGAACACCTGAACCCACCCTGCTCATCCTTCAGCGGGTCTGCCTTCCGGCCCCGTTTCACTACGGGTGGCTTTTTTCCACCCGGGGACACTTTGGCAGGGCCTGTGCCTGGAGACACTGGAAGCTCAGCTCAGAGCATCCACACCCGGTTGCTGTGGGTCCCCTGGGGGAATGAGTCACTTTAATCGCAGCGTGAGATCTAATCTGCAAGCAAAATGCCAGCAGAACCGGGTCACAAGCCGTCTGCCTGAACGCACGATGTCTGGATGCCGAGCCCAAAGCGAAAATCCACGCTGCCGTGGAAGAGGCTGGGCTCCGCGCTCGGGGACTAGAAAGACCCAGATGACATCATGCTGGGGAGGGGCGTCGCGGCCGGAAGCCCCTCGGCAACACCGCCCACCCCGCAGATCAGCGCCCGCACCCGCGTCCCCGCCCCGCACCCCGGCCCGAGCCCCCGCCGGCAGTCCCCGGCCGCAGAAGCCAAGCGCCGCGCCCGCACCCTCGGCTCAGCCAGGTCCTGCGGCCCTCGCCCCGCTCGCAGCCGCGCCGCACGCCGATCTGCACCCCCGGCCCCGCTCCCGCACCCGCAGACGCCCGCCCAGGCCCGCCCGGCACTCACAGTTGCGGATGTCGGAGATGAAGACCGCCAGGCCCCGCATCCCGTCCCCCTTGGACACGGCCGGCATCTTGGAGCCGGCAGCGGCCTGGGCGGCGGGCCCAGGAGGAGCGCGGCGCGCGGGCGGGCGGGCGGCGGACGCCGACGAGCGCAGGAGCGCGGAGCCGCCTCGCCGCAGCCGCCTCGCCGCAGCCGCCTCGGACCCGAGCGCCGCTCTCTGTGCCGCGCACGCGCACGCACGACGCACGCAGCGACCGACGGCGGGGACACTGACGCCGCGGGGCGTGCGCGCGTCCGCGGCGCGGGGGCCAGCGCACGGGGCGCGGCCGGTGCCGGTTCTCGCGCCCGAATCCGGCGCCAGGAAGGCGGGTGTGGCCCAGGCTTCGTCAGCGGCGCTGCGTCGCGCTTGGGCGGCAGAGGGGAACTCTGCGTGCTCGCCGACGTGGACAGAGCATGGCCCGGGCGCCTTGCTCCACGTCCCGTCTTCCCATAAGAACGGGGAGACTGAGGCCGGAGGAGACACCGCCCGCGTCACCGCGGTGGCCCACCCCCGGCTCCCAGTCAAGCCTTTTGCCAGTGTCGCCTGCATCGCATCTGTGGACCTGTGCAGAGGACCTGGTTGGGCACGACTGCCCTGTGCTCCTCCGTGAAGCCAGATGGCTTTGGAAAGGAAGCACCCCTCCCTCTCCTTTGGAAGAGGTGCTTCCTCTCCAGGAGTTTTCCTGGCCCTGAATCTAGAATGGCCCAGGCCCACCAGGGAGAACTTTGTCCCCATCCTGGCTCACTTCATCTACAGGCCCTCTGAGAGGATAGGGTAGAGCCTGGTCAGGAGGAGAAGGGCAGAGCCCTTGCATGTCCCATGCACCTCAGGAGACTCCAGGTCCCCTGGGGTAAACAAAGCTCATGACAGGCTCAGTCCCTAAAGGCAGCCAAGTTCACCCCCTTCCAAAACAGGCAAGGAGCTGAGCTTCCAGAAGAAGGGGAGACTGAGGGTCCCCATCCTCCTGCCAGTGAGTTAACCCTCCCACATCCGCCTCCTGGCAGAGGAAGTGGGCCAGGGAGGTTTCTCCTTCAGCATGCCCCTTGCATCTGAAGTCGTCCCTCCCCAGCCCTGAAGCTGCACAGGGCGGATTCCTGACAGCAGGTACTTGTGCAGTAGGTAGGCAGGCAGCCCCAGGAGCTGGTATGCCCACAGAGCAATGCAGGGAGGCCACAGGGGCATCCCACAACCTCCCATTCTGAGGCGCCCTCCTCAGTGCTGACTCCCATTCTGTGTGTCAAGAAGGGCCTGGCCCGTGGCCATACAAAAGACCCCCACCTCTGCCAGCATCTTCATCCTCCCAGCCACTTCATCCTGAGTCCGCTCAGGCCTCCCTGAGAAAGAGGCCATCTTTCATGGCAGACAGTGCTTTTCTTAAATTACTGGAGCTGGTCCTGAGTGGTAGCGCACTCCAGTAATCCAAGAGGCTCAGGAGACTAAGGCAAGAGGTTTGCAAGTTCTAAGCCAGCCTCTGCAGCTTAGTGTGGCCCTAAACAACTTCACAAGACCCTGTCTCAAAATAAAAAATAAAAAAAGGAGGCTGAAGCGGTGCTTCAGCGATTACGGTGCTTGCCTTGCATGCGCCAATACGCGAGTTCAAACCCCAGCACCATGTACACAACAATGTCTCAGAGCAACAAAAGCCACATGAGAAACTAAATAAAATTAATTCTCTCTTTCTCTCTCTCTTTCTCACTGTCCCTCATTCTTTAATAATATTTATAAATAAATAAATAGGGCTGGGGATGTGAGTTAATCCCTAGTACCAAAAAAAAAAATTATCTGGGCTGGATATTTTTCACATTTTAGCATCAAGATCACAGTACTGGGGCTGGACCAGTGACTTAGCAGTCACAGCGTTTCCCTGGCATGTGTGAGGATGTGGGTTCGAACCCCAGCACCACATACACGATGAAGTGTTAGAACAACAAAAGTCACATGAAAAAAATAAACAAAATTGGTTCTTTCTCTCTCACTATCCCTCTCTTAAAAAAAAAAAATCACAGTACTGTTCCCAAGGACAAGGTGGAACTGATAGCCTTTTCATTGTGGCTCGTGGCTACTGGCAGAAAGGGCTCTGCAGGCACAAGCTTTGCTCCCATCATGAAGGGAAAGATTACAGCATGACTGGTCCTCCCAAACAGATGGCTCCAGCATGTTGGCTGCCTAAATCTCACCTCCTATGTATACCGAGGCCTGTTTAGGCCTCCTGTCTGCTTTAGAAATAGCCCAGTTTCCTTCACACAATCTCCGTGATTCACAGTGGATTACAGACAAAGACCCTTAAAGCTCAGTGGTGACAGCGCTCACCTGGCATGCATGAGGACCCTGGTTCAAACCCCAGCACCATGTACAGGCAATGAAAGCCATATGAAAAACTAAATAAAATTGATTCTCTCTCTCTGTCTCTGTGTGTGTGTGTGTGTGTGTGTGTGTGTGTGCGCGCGCGCGTGCGCATGTGCATGTGTGTGTCTCTCTTGTTAAAGAAAGAAAGAAAGAAAGGAAAGAAAATTGGGGTTAACTGTCCAGTCCAGGTATGACTGGGGCCCTGAGCTCTGTGCATGTTCAGAGACAGGAATGTCATCAGCAATGACATGCCCTGGGAGGTCCAGACAGAAAGCAGAGCGTTCCCTCCCACACAGTTTGCAGGCATGAGGAAATTAAGAACCCAACGGTGGCCAAGTGGGTCCTTCAAATGGAGCCAGAGCTGGGCACGGTGGCTCACGCCTGTAATCCCTGAAACTCGGGAGGCTGAGACAGGAGGACTACAAGTTCAAGGCCAGCCCCAGCAATTTAGCAGGTCCCTAAGCAACTCAGCAAGAGCCTGTCTCAAAATAAAAAATTTAAAAAGGGCTTGGGATATATATACACACACACGCACGCACGCACGCACACACACGCAGCCTAACCACCTCAAGAAGAAGAAGACTGAAGAATTCAAACTCCTCACAGTTCACCCTAGGGGCAGGAGGTTGTCTAACAGTACACATCCCATTTCTCACAAACTAAGGGAGCCCAAAGCCACATGCAACTGGATTCAAGACAGTTACAACATAGCCACAGTAAGGCCAGTCTCCCCAGCTGTCTTACAGGAACCCTGGCGCACTGGGGGGCAAGCATGGGGCCCAGAAAGCTAGGGTAGGTAAATGGGATAGCCAGAGGACCAGGCCCCCCCTCCCTTAGAGACCCCTGCCCCCAGCCCCAGTCCTTCATAGTCACTCCCTGAGGCTGGAAGACATGGCTTCTCCAGAACCACAGGAAGTGAAGTTCAGGTCAACAAAGGCCTAGGATGGCGGATGGATTCCCAGGGAGCAGGCCAGACAGCGGCTCTGCCTTGTGGGAAAACCATCAGCCATCTGGGTCAGCTGAGCCAACTCAAGTAACCAGGCACCCCTCTCTCATTGATGCACTGTCAAAGCAGTTTAGTTATGCCCAGTGGTGACACCGGTAATCTCAGCAACTCGGGAGACTGAGACAGGAGCAAGTTCAAGAGTAGCTTTGTCAACTTGGTCAACTCAGCAAGACCTTGTCGCAGAGCATTTATAAGACCCTTGTTTCCATCTCCACTGCTAGGAAAAAAAATGGTTAGAGTGCCAAAAACTCCTAGAATTAATGCAAAGAAAGAAATTCACAGCCTTCAAAGTTTGAACCTGCCTAGCCACTCCAAGAAGCAGCCTCTTGGGGCTGGAGTAGCAGCTCAGCAGTTGGAGCACTTGCCTGGCAAGCACAAGGGCCCAGTTCAAACCACATACACAACTAAGTGTCAGAGAAACAAAGGCCAGATGAAAAAATAAATAATACTGATTCTCTCTCTCTCTCTCTCTCTCTCTCTGTTCCTCCGTCTTTAAAAAAAGAAAAAAGAAGCCTCCTAGCAAGGCCTTAGAGTTGTGGAAGTTACAGGGCCAATGGTCTGGGGACTGTCCTCTGAGGTCACAGGGGTGCAGTGACAGAGACAAGCTCCCTGTTCTCAAAGAAGAAGGGCACCAAGGTGACCATGGGCAGGATTCATTACAATGAGCTGTCGGGTGGGAGCTACCCGCCCGGGGCAGGCTTGGGCCAATGACTGGGTAGCCCTCAACCTCCTTCATGGTCAACAAAATTCCAGGCCTGGTGAACTGTGCCTGATTTGGGCCCCAGCCCTCACCTGATCCCCAAAAGCAGGGCAGGACACAGAACCCAGTGCTTCAAAGAAGAGGAACCAGGCACTTCCGAAAAAGGAAAGGCCTTGGGGTGACGTTATAGCCTTGTCCTCAAGTTGTCCTTCCCATAGTTTGTCAGTCAAACTGGGCAAGACACCTGCAGTTCAGGGTAACTAGACTACAGGATGCAACCCACCAGACCTGGGAGCCTGGGCAGCCACCCAGTCCACTGCTCAGAGGGGAAGCCAATGGGTCAGGGGATAGATGCCACTTGGGCCTGGGTCTGTCATCCCAAGAACTGAGCTGGAATCAGCATGCTCAGCTGCAGCAGGAACTCCCCCTTGGCTTCCTGGTGGAAAGGAAAGACACTGGGGTAGGATTGTTGTTAGAGATACTGGGGCTTCAAGGAGTCAAACGTGCTTGGAAGTAGCTTGGCAAGGCCCCCTTTATTCTGCAGAAGGGCATGCAGCTGGACAGAGCCTGGCAGGCAAGCCCACGTGGGGGCAGTCTGCTTACTTTCATTCCTAACACAGCACTGGCCCTGCCTCTGATAAGAGAGACTCAGGGCTACAATCCATGCCATCAGAGAATTTAAAATTGGAAGGGGCAGAGGGAAGGGCGATGATTTAAATGCCTATGGTCAGATCTAATTAAGGCTGAATGCTGTATTCTGAAAATGGGCCACTGGACTTCCCATTTCTCACAAGCCCCCCCCCTTTCTTTTTATACCTTTTGGTTCCATTTTCATTGCACCTTTGGCATTGCCCTCCCTCCTAGATATATTAACTTTTTGAGGTGGAAATCGCCCATGATAATGAGTTCTCCCTTTTCAGCAGTTCGGATAGCTATCCCAGTGATCAGGAGCTCTTGGTAAGGTCCTTTCCACCTCAGCTGAAAGTTTGTGTCCTTTCTGGGTCTTGATTAAAATCAAGCCTCCAGGCTGGAAGTGGTGAATTGTGAACTCCAGGTGGGGAGTCTGAACAGCAGCTCACAGTAAGCCAGAAGAAAAGAAAGAAAGAAACACAGATAAGTTTCAGATTGACTCAGAAAAGACTTGTGACTCTCACAGAGCTTTTTGTGATATTTATCAGGTACTCTGCTATAAAAATCCTTCCTTTATAACCTCCCAGCTTTACTTACTTTCAGGAGGACCAACAAAATGTACATCTCAACTAAATGAACCCTTGTCTTTTATCCAGAGACAGCTGTGTTTTGGTTATACCCCTGGCAGCTGCTTAAGACCAAGTTGATCAAAATTGACCCTTTTCCTGTGTACTGTTGGAGGCAGCTGAGACGTGTCAGGGATCACTCCCGGGAACTTGTGAGAAGCCTCTTGGCTCCTTTAGCTTTT
>PVKS010030889.1:6601-24039 GCA_004027875.1 Aplodontia rufa
TTCTTTTTCTCTCTCTTTTTTTTTTTTTTTTTTTTTTAAGAAAGAGGGGACAGGGACAGGGGTGGGGATTTAGCTCAGTGGCAGAGCGCTTGCCTAGCACGCGCAAGGCTCCAAGTTCGATCTTCAGCCCTGAAAAAAAACAAAAAAAAAGAAAGAGGGGACAGAGAGAGAGAGAGAAAGAGCAATCTTTATTTAGTTTTTCATGTGACTTTCATTCCTCAGACACTTCGTTGTGTATGTAGTGCTGGGGTTTGAACTCGCATCCCCACGCTTGCCAAGCGAGCACTGTAACCGCTGAGCCACTGCTCCAGCCCCCTGCTCTTTCTTTAAAAAAAAAAAAATTTGACTGTGTTGAGTGTGTGTTCTAATCCAATATACATTTCAGAATGTTTTACTTATCCAACCTTTAACACAGCCACCTTTTGAAGGTAAATTAAAACTCAAATACTGCTACTGCTAGGTGTGGTGGCACAGGCCTGTAATCCCAGTGACTCAGGAGGCTGAAACAAGAGGATCATGAGTTCAAAGCCAACCTCAGCAACTTAACTAGGTCCTAAGCAACCTAGCAAGACCTGCCTCAAAATACAATATAAAAAATAGGCTGGAGATGTGGCTCAGTAGTGAAGCACCCCGGGTTCAATCCCTGGTACCAAAACAAAAACAAAAAAATACTTGAATACTCATTAGAGCACTGGTACCTTCTACAAGATGTTTGTTATAAAGCAGTGTCTGCATTTTAGAAAATTTTATTAGCACTTTTTTTTTTTGAGAGAGTGAGAAAGAATCAGTTTTATTTAGTTTTTTTTTCACGTGGCCTCTGTTGCTCCAATACTTCATTATATACATGGTGCTGGAATTCGAACTCACATACACACACATGATAGGCAAGCGCAACAAGCACTGAGCCACTGCTCCAGCACCAGCACTTTTTTTTTTTAGTTTGGCAACTTTTACTACAGATTTTAGCTGTAAGTCTTAGGAGAAACCTGGAGAGGACAGGCTATATTTTGAATGATTTAAATCTTTGGGAAATGGGGAAAAGTTAGATATTTGGACTAAAAATTCATTATGGATATTCAGACATGAAACAAAAGGAGGCTCGGCGGTTATGGTGCTTGCCCAGCATGCGCAAGTACACAGGTTCAAACCCCAGCACCCATGTACACAACTAATTGTCAAAGCAACAAAGGCCATATGAAAAACTCAATAAAAATTGATTCTCTCTGTCTCCCTCTATCTCTCTCTTTAAAAAAAAAAAAAAATGTGTCTCAAATCCTAGTTCTGCTCTTTGATCATCTGTTAGGAGAGCGGAATAGAAAAGAGTATGAGGATATGACAGATCAAAATTTCTCCCTTTTCCTCTGCTTTCTGAAGATTTTGTATAATTTCATTTTGATTGAGAAAACTAAGTGATACCTTTAATATGATAAACTTAAAAATAATGGCTTAGCTCGATTTTCTACTCCTCCATTTATGGCTTTGGGTAAGTTACTCAACCTCTCTAAATCTAAAAAGTTTTCTCATCTCTAACATGGTGATGATAGTAAAAATATTAACCTTGTAGTTATGGAGATTAGGTGAGTTAAACATCATAAGATAAAAACTGAATAATAAAGTATGTAAATGTACAAATAATAAAAAATGATAACTTAGCTTCTAAGTGAGGAGGACATAAAGTTCATTCCTTGACTTCTGAATGCTGTCACAGCTGACTTTTGTATCTAATATGTGCCATTATCTTCCCATGTCCTGGATAGGTGTCCTGTTTGCCGGTACTGTCAAACACCAGAGCCAGTAGAAGAAAATAAATGTTTTGAGTGTGGTGTTCAAGAAGTGAGTAATGGGTGGCGGAGGAGAGTGATGAACACAGCTTTATTTGACTGGGATTTTCTGCCCAATATGGCTTAATTTTTGAGGCAAAAAAAAAAAATCAGTCTTAAATTTGTTACTCCTAAGGAAAAATACTTTATGCTATTATACTGTGTTCTTTTAATAGACTTTTATTGACAAATTGTGTATCTTTTCCTTGCTGTTTACATACAATTCCATAGAAATCAGAGAAGATGACTCATAAAAGCATCCTTGATTATTGCGTTTTTAAACCTATTTATTCAAAACTCCTACGTTGTTGTTTTTCTAAACACCTGTTAGCCCCTTCCCACCCCGTGTGGACCAATTCATGTGCGTCTGTTTAACTAAGCTCTTACCACTCCTCGGCAGAACCTGTGGATTTGTTTAATTTGCGGGCACATAGGATGTGGGCGATATGTCAGCCGACATGCTTATAAGCACTTTGAGGAGACGCAGCACACGTACGCCATGCAGCTTACCAACCATCGAGTCTGGGACTATGCAGGAGGTGAACACTGCTCTTGTTTTCTAATTTGGATTCATTCTTTTTTTTTTTTTTTTTTTTTTAAAGAGAGGGAGAGAAAGAATCAACTTTGTTTATTTATTCATCTGGCCTTTGTTTCTCTGCCACTTAGTTGTGTACATGGTGCTGGGGTTTGAACCCAGGTCCTCACACATGCCAGGCAAGCATTTCAAATGCTGAGCCACGGGTCCAGCCCTGGTTTCATTCTTTATGGAGACTTTTCCTTTCTCTTACAGCTTGAAGGGTAGTCTTCTTGACAGCTGTTACAAACGTGAATCCTCATGGTGCCCTGAGAGCTGCATTTCCTGGGAGTGACCTCAGGTGTACATTATAAGGAGAGTTTATACTTCTGCTCTTGCCCTCTTGCTCTCTCTTTAAAATTCAAAATGATTTGACCCAGTTAGGAAGAAATACTGCAAGATATTTCATTTAGACCTGTAAAGACAAAATTTTGTTGTTTAAAAGTGCTCAGAGGCCTTGTTCATTCTGAAGGAACACACTTCAGTCGACTCATTTTTTTCTTTAGATAATTATGTCCATCGACTGGTTGCAAGTAAAACAGATGGAAAAATAGTACAGTATGAATGTGAGGGGGACACTTGCCAGGAAGAGAAAATAGATGCCTTGCAGCTAGAGGTAAGATGCTTGCCAGCTATCACGCCGCGTGTCCACTGCTGCTCCCCTACTACTCCAGCTGAAAGAGTTGCTTGACTCTTTAGTTTTGCCTTTTACCCTGAGTGTACACTTCTGTTTTTAAAAGTTCTATCATTTGCTGTGAAGGATTAAAACATTTTTATAATATTTTTCTTTATTGAAAGTCTAAGCTTCACTGTGCCTTATTATTTTCAATGTGACATTCTTAGTTGTCTCAAGTTCAGGTTAATTAATTTAGACAATAAGAGTTATCTTCCGGAGCTGCAATAAACTGGAAGTTAGAATGTTTCTGTTGGCATCATAAGTAGCAGCTGGAAACTGCAGAGATTTGATGAGGAAGTGGAAAAGCCAGTAGTATCTTTCCATCCCCAGAAGCATTTTCATGCACATTGGGCTAGTGTTTTATGCATTAGAGGCTTATATGTTTCAAATGTCCACTAAAAGTATATTTTATGAATTAGAGGCTTATACACTCAAAGCCATTTTTTGAGTATTCATATATTTGAAGAAATAACAAAATTAGTACAGTCTGGTTTTTCTCCATAGCAGTAAATTCCATCTATTATAAAATTATTGTAGTATAAAGTCTATTTTAATGATGGAGAAGTTTCAACATGAATTCTGTTTTGTGTAAATTTCAAAAAAGGTTTTTAAAAAAACATTCTTTAACCTTCAGAGGTAATGAACATTTGAAAACTTGTTTATTTGTAGACCCTTAAAGATCTGATAGTTCAGCTAAATGGCCTAAAATACATCCAGTGTTGTTTATTTTTGGGGGTGGTTTAGAGACAGAAAGAGAGAAACAACTTTATTTAGTTTTTCACATGGCTTTAGTTGCTCCAACACTTAGTTGTGTACGTGGTGCTCACCAGGCAAGCGCCAAAACCACTGAGCCACCACTCCAGCCCCATGTTATTGTTAATAAATTACTGCATTGATAGGGAAAAGATCAAGCACCTTTAAGTTTTCAGAGTAACTCTTCCACATTAACTATGTTACACACATCTTGTTTGCTCAGGAGATAGTTATTAGGTCAAAGGTGTAGCTGAGTAGTAGAACGTTTGCTTGGTATGCTCAAGACTCTGGGTTCCATACCTAGCACCATGCACACTTGCATGCGTGCGTGCATACACAGAAAAAGGGAGGAAGGAAAGAAGGTTAGTTTGTTTATCAAAGGCTGCTGTCTCGAACCACTATTTCTTGTGCTGTGACTGCAGCACTGAGCCAGCACCCTGCCCCCCTGCCGTCACAGAGCGTGTGTCCTGATGGCACAGGCCTTCTTTAAGGTTCCTTCTCTGTAGCTCACAAACATGTTTAGGTCCCTTTTGTCTTCTACAATGGTGTTTCCAAAGTGGAGATTTGATTTTGCCAGCGCTTGGCCTTGGAGTCCCCCACGTTTCTCAGCATGACACCCATAGACTTCCACAGGCCCCATTGCTCTGTACTCTGAAACTCGGCACTCCAGCCTCCTTGTATTACCTTTTTTTTCTTTAAAGAGAGAAGGACAGTGAGAGAGGAGATAGAATCAATTTTTATTGAGTTTTTCTTTTTTTTTTTTCTTTTTTTTTTTTTTTTTAAAGAGAGAGGGACAGTGAGAGAGACAGAGAAAGAGAGAAACAACTTTATTTAGTTTTTCACATGGCCTTAGTTGCTCCAATACTTAGTTGTGTACGTGGTGCTGGGGTTTGAACTCGGGTCCTTGTGCTTGCCAGGCAAGCGCCGAAACCGCTGAGCCACCGCTCCAGCCCTTTTATTGAGTTTTTCACATGGCTTTTGTTGCTCTGACACTTAGTTGTGTACATGGGTGCTGGGGTTTGAACCCATGAACTTGCACATGCC
Source organism: Aplodontia rufa (assembly GCA_004027875.1). Lineage (NCBI taxonomy): Eukaryota > Metazoa > Chordata > Mammalia > Rodentia > Aplodontiidae > Aplodontia > Aplodontia rufa. The sequence goes on from PVKS010030889.1 coordinate 11,469, forward strand.
AGGCAAGCGCCTTAACCACCGAGCCACAACTCCACCCCCTACCTTTTTTTTAGAGAGAAAGGGTGTGAATTACTGAAGCAGTGGCTCAGAAGTTACAGCTTTTGCCTGGCACACACAAGTACGCAGGTTCAAACCCCAGCACCACATATACAACAAAGTATTAGAGCAACAAAAGCCACATGAAAAACTAAATAAAGTTGATTCTATCTTTCTCTCTCTTAAAAAAGAGACAGAATCAACTTTATTTAGTTTTTCATCTGGCCTTTGTTTTTCTGACGCTGAGTTGTATATGTGGTGCTGGGGTTTGAACCCTGGTCCTCACATATGCCAGGCAAGCGCCCTAACTGGTGAGCCACCACTCCAGCCTTCCTTGTTACTTTTTGCTGAAGAGATCCTAAACAACTACAGCTCTGTCTTGGCCCAGCAGTTCTCTGTAATCAGATCTCTCTGTTTATCTCTCTTGTCTGTCAAGAGCTCTCTCAGATCTTGCCTTCTTTCAGAAGTTCTCTGTAATTATTCAGCACTGTTCATTCATTCACACCATTATGCAGCATATATTTCTTAACATCCAGCATGTGCTAGGCTCTGGAGTTACAGAGATAAAGATATAGACCATACTTTCAGAGAGTTCATGCATGGTCCAATCCAGGAGCAGACAGGTAAACCAGCACTATTGTTACAAGAGCTGCTAATGATAGGCTTGCACTGAGGGAGCAGTTAACCAAAGGACTGATAAATGGATAATGTGGTTTGAGTGACACATAGTTTTTGTTTGTTTGTTTGTTTTGGGTACTAGGAATTGACCCCAGGATTGCTTAACCACTGAGCCATATCTGCAGCCTTAGGGACTTGCTAAGTTGCTGAGACTGGCTTTGAACTTGCAGTCCTCCTGCCTCAGCCTTCTGAGCTGCTGGGATTGCAGGCATGTACCACCACCCCTGGCGAGTTATACATAGGTGTGGGGGGTTGGTACAGGAGGTGGAACCCAGGTCCTCATGCATGCTTAGCACATGCTGTGCTGCTGAGCTTTGCCCCTAGCCCTGAGCTGTATGTAGATTTAAAACTGTTGTGGTTCTTCTTAAAGTCAACTGGATCAGAATAAGCTTCTATAATGTACATTTCTTCCAACTGGGTTGTAAGCCCTAGAACAGAAATTATAATTATCATCTCAGTGTCTTATGGCCTAGTACCTATTAAGTAGAATGGAACCCAGATGTATGTAACATTTTGATGAGACTAAGGTGGGAATATCCCGTGAGCCATGAGGCATGATCTGTGAGCTTAACAACAGCCTGGGCAGCATAGCAAAACCTTTCTGAAAAAAACAAACAATGAAGCCCGGCACTGTGGCATGTGCCTGTAATACTAGCTATTTAGGGTACTGAGGCAGGAAAATCACAAGTTCAAGGTCAGCCTTAGCAACTTAGTAATACCTAGGGATGTGGTTCAGTGGTAATATGCCCCTGGGTTTAATTCCTAGTACCAAAAAAGAAAGAAAACTAGTTGCTGGGGTACACTCACCTAGCATGTGCAAGGCCCTGGCTTCAATCACCAGTATCTCAAAAACAAACAAAACCCCACTACATTCTGATGGTTACTTTTACTCTATTGATCATTCAAGGTTGTGTTTTAATTGGATTTCAGAGACTGACAGCAATGACTTACATTTTGGTATTTACTCTTTATTTCTAGTATTCATATTTACTAACAAGTCAGCTGGAATCTCAGCGGATCTACTGGGAAAACAAGATAGTTCGTATAGAGAAGGACACAGCAGAGGAAGTAAGTTTGTCTGGTTTGGTGACCTCTGGAATGCCATGTGACAGGGGCAATCTTATAGCGGGTGAGGAGGCAGAAGATGGGGAAAAAAGGAATCATTAGAATCTTCGTTCTCAGTATGATAAGGAGTAGAGAACAGTTTTGCCTCTAAAACCTTAGATTTAAAGGATTGAATGTGTTGCTATTTTGGGGTGTCAAGAGGTTTTATCTTCTAACTTTGGTCAGATTTTTAAGCAGCTTATGCAATTCCATTAAAAACATAAAGTATGTTCATGAGGGTCTGTAATTTGAGTCAGCCAGTTGGTTTGTCAGCTTGGGAACAGCTGCCTCAGCGCAGCTTTGGACCAGACTACAAGATGGTACTAAGCCCTTCTAAATTAAAGGAAATAAAATTGAGCAGAGATGTTAGAGCTTCAGAACTTCAGGGGTCATCCTGGCAAGTTACTGGGCTGGGTCAGTGGTTTTCAGATTTTAACAAAATACATATGCCATTCAAACTAGGTATAGTGGTTGATGCCTGTAATCCCAGCTGCTTAGGAGACTAAAGCAAAAGGATTGCAAGTTTGAGGCCTGCCTTGGCAACTTAGCAAGACCTTATCTCAAAATAAACAAAAATAGGTGAGGGATGCCTCGTATATACAAAGTCCTGTGTTCAATCTTTACTATTGCAAACCTGTAGTCCCAACTGTTTGGGAGGCTGAGGAAGGAGGATCATTTGAGGCCAGACTGGGGAACATAGAAAGACTCCATCTCAAAGAGTAATCAATTTTTTTATATAATTTTATTTATTTTTTAAAGAGAGAGGGACAGTGAGAGAGAGAGAAAGAATCAGTTTCATTTAGTTTATCTTGGCTCTTGTTTCTCTGACACTTTGTTGTATACATGGGGTGCTGGGGTTCGAACCCACGTCCTCGCGCGTGCCAAGCAAGTACTGTAGCTGCTAAGCCACCGCTGCATCCCCTAATTTTTTTTTTTTTTAAAGAAGGCATTCACTTCTTCCAGTGTGTAAGAGACAAGTGGTGTGACTTGGGTAGAAAGTTGGAAGGAGCACATAGACCTCTACTGGCTTTTTCCCCCTTATTTCCAACATGTACGAGGAATCCTGAGAGTTCTAAATAAGGTAGCTTGAAAAACCATGAAGGTTTCTATATAATTAGGGCTCTAGGAACCATTTTCTGGACCTAGGGACAGGGTCTGTAATTCATTGATGCCATTAGTATTAAATAAAGATGTTTGACATTTCTAAATGATTGCTTTAGTGACTTGGTGAGTCCCCACCATTACCGGGGCCTTAAGGGCCAGGCTTGAGGCCCATGTGTGTGGTGGCTAGGATTATCCTGTGCCCGGTGGATAGGGCCCAGACTCTTGTTTATGCCAGGTCTGTGAGCCTCGATTTCTGGGTCTGCCTATAAATGAGAGAAATAGGATTTCTTTAAAAACACACACACACACACACACACACACACACACACACACACACCCATACATACCCATACCCATGCTTAACACCAGCTTTAAAATGAATTTTAGATTAAAGTTATTGATGAAATGCTTACAAGAACCTTCCAATCAGTGCAAGTGCCTTTCCAGAGGCACTCGAGGTCACTCGACTTTGTGGTTCTGAATAGGGCTTGATTGGAGCACAGGCGGGGAGGGACGTGCCTCCCTGCACGCAGTGGAGGCAGAGCTCTTGGTGTCACATTATGGACTCAGGGAGGCATGTTGGCGATGCTGCCACAGCCTCACTAATGGGGCCTTCTCTGGGATGCAGCCGCTGACCACCTAACTTCCTCCATGCAGACCCTTGAGAGCTCAGCTCAGGAGTCTCTCTGCTCTTTGAGACTTTTTAGGATTAACTGCATTTCCTAAGACATGGCAGTGAAAGCAAGCTGCATCAGGGAAAGGAAGCACTGTGAAGCTCGCTAACGTTTACTTTTGGGTAAACAGAGGCCAGGGCAGCTCCAGATGAAAATTCACAATGCTTGAAAGGATGCTTTTGTCCATAAGTTCATAGCCAATACAAGCCTTTTGTCCTTCTACTGTCCTTCTATCCATTAGTACCCCCAGCAACAAAACATGCTAGAAGAAACAGTGACTTAGACTCTGGGCTGCACTGACAGATTCTTGTTTGGGAGCCTCATAAAAAATTCATGTTGGGAGCTGGAGAGGTGGCTCAGAGATATAGCACTTGCTGGCATGTACAGAATCCTGGGTTCAATACCCAGCACCACATACACAAATAAATAAAGGAAAAACAAAAACCAGATTGTGGGGGGAGTTCATGTTGCCAGGTGTGGTGGTGCACGCCTATCATCCCAGCTACCTGGGGGACTGAGGCAGGAGGATCACAAGTTCAAAGCCAGCCTCAGCAACTTAGGTCCTAAGCAATTTAGCAAAACCCTGTCTATAAATAAATAAATAAATAAATAAAAAGAAACTATCTCAAAATGAGTGAATGAATAAATGAATGAAAGAAAGAAAGAAAAGAAAGAAGGGAGGGAGAAAGGCTGGGGTTGTGGCTCAGTAGTTTAAGTGCCCCTGTGTTAAATCTCTGGTACTGGAGGGGGGTAAAAAAGGAAATGAGGAAAAAAGCTAGCTAGCTAGGTTGATTTCTCTTGCATGATCAATATCATAGGCAGGATCTGCTAAGGGTTCAGATGTCGCTCAGTGGTCCTGTCTCCCTTGCAGTACAGCTTTGGTCCCTAGTACACAAAAAGAGGTTTAGAACTTGGCTCTGGATCAGGCTTGGTGTTGGACCGGATTCACCACAATCAAGCTAGGTGACCTTGGTGATGTTGCCTCACCTTTCCCTACGCCTTAGTTTTTTGTCAAAGGTACCTTATCCGTAGCATTGGCTTGTTATTGGAGATGCTGCCTGTGATGTACATAGCCAGTGTCTGGACCATAGGATTTAAATCTTGGTCACTTTTAGATCCTATTGTTGCTTCATGGTCTACCCAGTCTCTCCTTTCCCCTTCCCATCTGTATTTCTCCCAGTATCCTTAACCAGTGGAACTGAGGCAATTTTCCAAGTCTGTAGGCCTCCACACCTGAGTCAATCCAGTTTCCCCAACTGGTCTCCAGTATACTCTTGGCTAGGATTACTGCCATTTGACATTTAATACACCAAAGTTTTTAAATTCTTTTAAGTTTTTAAGACTATGTCATATGAATTAGTTCTATATGTTTCCTTTGTAAACAACCCTCCCCCCAAGAAAAACATGGTCTGTCTGTATTTTATACATCTTCATAATATGTGGGAAAATTAATAGTAAATTTGTGGAAAAAAAGAAAACCAAACAACTAGAATCAATGGATAGTAACTTTTGAAATATAAGTTCAGGAGGAGAAAACAATGGGGAGTGATTAATAATGGGAGGCCTGGTCTGGCAAGTCAACTCCTGCTCCAGGGCCTGCAGCTTGCTGGTCACCTTCCAGCAGTTTCAATGGACATTCAACAAGTTCCAATCCATAGGCAAAAAAAAAAAAAAAAAAAAGGATTTCTTAAAATTGTTATTCCTGTTACAGAAATTCTTTCAAATGATCACCTCACTTTTTCTAACTTTGGTTTGTCAAAATTATATGCAGATAATTGGGGAAATTTATGACAGTCCCAAGGAACACATAATTTTGCCTGATCTCTTTTTGCTCTTCCAGATTAACAACATGAAGACCAAATTTAAAGAAACAATTGAGAAGTGTGATAGTCTGGAGCACAGACTCAATGATCTCCTGAAAGAAAAGCAATCTGTGGAAAGGAAGTAGGTATAGTTAGTCTATTATTTAAACTACCCTCTTTATGATAATGTGTTCTGTAATTTTATAAACAGATAATTCTTCATTCTTTTTTTCTTTATTTTTAAGAGAGAATGAGTCATTTTTTATTTTCTTCATCTGTTTATTTTTTTTTTCCTCCACATAATTGTATATGTGGTTCTAGGGATCAAACTCGGGTCCTTGCACATGCCAGGCAAGCACTCTACCGCTGAGCTGCTTCTCCAGCCCAATTCCCTTCGTTCTTTTGGTAACACCTTCATTTTCAACTATGTACATCACCAGGTTTTAACCCTATAAGTGGAGCAAATTTACTGAGACTTCTCATTTACTAAAAAATGTGGTGTTTCACCCAAAGTGGACACCCCATGTGGAATGCCTTGCTCTCCTGCTGTCTGCATTCTTGCAACGCTGCAGATGGCTTCCTACTGCCGGTAGGAAGCAGTTCCCTTGTGTTCAGGGCCTGCAGCTGCTCTGAACCATGGTGACTAAGAACTGGAAGTTAGGAAAGAGACTATGCCAAGGCTCCACATGTCTTAGTCTTTGGCCTTGGGCAGAAAGTAAACGCCAGAGAGGTTGAATATGAATCAAGGAACCAGTGACCAGTGTGGCCACTGTCATTCCCTGACATTGTCATTTGGGAAGACAGATACACGCCTATAATCCCAATGGCTTGGGAGGCTGAGGCAGGAGGATCACAAGTTCAAAGCCAGCCTCAGCACCTTAGCAAGTGGTTAAGTAAGTACCCCTGGGTTCAATCCCTGGTCTCCCCCCCCCCCAAATTTTTTTTTTACCTTTCTGGTTTAGGTTTTATTCATAGAAGTGATTGGATTTTTTTGTGTCCATATAAATGAATAAAATTAATGAGGATATTCAGCCCTTACAAAATACTGTTTTGGGGACTGGGAATAGCTCAGTGGTAGAACACTTGCCTAGCATTTACAAGGTCCTAGATTCAATCCCCAATACTGCAGGGGAAAAAATTATTCTTTTCTTTAATATTATTTTGGAATAAGTTTAGATTTACAGAAAGGCTGCAAAAATAGTAGTGCCAAGATTTCCCAATATTCTTCACCCATTTGTTGTTGTAGAAAACTATATATATAACAGAAAATCTGCCATTTTAACCCCTTTTTTTAATTTTTTTTTAAAAGAGAGAATGACAGTGAGAGACAGAGACAGAGAGAATCAATTTTTACCGAGTTTTTCACATGGCTTTCGTTGCTCTAACACTCAGTCATGTATGTGGGTGTTGGGGTTTGAACCCGTGTACTTACACATGACAGGCAAGAGCTGTAACCACCAAACCACCACTCCAGCCACCACCACCCCTTTTTTTAATCTGGTTTTCGTTGCTCCAACACTTAGTTGTGTCTGCGGTGCTGAGGTTTGAACCTGGGTCCTTGCACATGCCAGGCAAGTGTAATAACAGTAAGCCACCATACTAGTCCCCATTTTAAACATTTCAGTAGCTTTCAGCACACTCTCAGCATTGCAGGACCGCTGTACTTCCAGAATTTTTCATCACCCCAAACAGGAAATTTTCTCACCAAATTTTTTAAACTGCTATAAAAAACAACACTGCAATATTATTAGAAATGAAATTATTATAATATTGCATTTTTATTGTTTTGGTATTAGGAATTGAACCCAGGGACACTTAACCATTGAGTCACATCCCCACCCCTTTTTTAAAATTTTTTATTTTGAGACAGGGTCTCATTAAATTGCTTAGGGCCTTGCTAAATTGCTGAGGCTGGTCTTGAACTCTTGATCCTTCTGCCTCAGCCTCCTGAGCCAATAGGATTATAGGTATATACCACCACATCCAGCAGGAAAAAAAATTAAATTCTCCTACACTTTTAACACCCTAACAAATTCAACTGAGTTAAAAGAACTACAGAGTTAAAATTGAATGTTTTTTCACCCCAGGATCCTGGTATTAAGAGGTAACATTTTGGTGGTCTGTTGTCTGTTTTTTGGTACTGGGGACAGAACTCAGGGGTGTTTTACCACTGAACTACATCCTAGACGCTTTTAATTTTTCTTCTGAGATGGGGTCTCCTTAAGTTGCTGAGGCAGGCCCCCCAAGTTGCTGGGACTGCAGATATGTGTCACTGCACTAGCTGGAGATCATTGTTATTGATACTAACAGTGAATAGTGAGTATTTATTCGTCCAGATGTTTAGCTCCACCCATATAAATATCTCACATAATCCTTTTTCTGTTAAAACAGAATTGTAGATATTCTGTTTGGTGAAATGTTCTGTCTTGTAGACATTTTCATACTGGCACATTTCAATCTTTGTTAACAGTTGCATGGTTTGCATTATATGAACTATAATGTTAACCAGTTTCCTATTGATTGACATTTAAATTGCCTCCTGTCTTACACTACTATAAACAATATTTTAATGAACATCTTTCTCCATCTATCTTTTTGTATAATCCCAAATATATCTGTCCTATAGGGTAAAAAAAAGTAGAATAGCTGTGTCAAAGGGCATGTCAACTGTTTTTTCGGCAGTTTTTTGTTTTTAAAGCAGCACAGGGGACTGAACCCAGGGGCACACTACCACTAAGCCATACCCAGCCCCACCCCACCCTTGTTTTTTGTTTTTGTTTTGAGATACAGGGTCTTGCTTAGTTGTTCAGGTCGGCCTCGAACTTCATGATCTTCCTGCCTCAGTCTCCCAAGAATCTGAGGTTACAGGCATGCATGCTCAGCTATGAACCTTTTCTTTTTCTTTTCTTTTTTTTTTTTTTTAAGAGAGAGGGACAGTGAGAAAGAGAGGGAAACACAGAATCAATTTTTATTTAGTTTTTCACGTGGCCTTCATTGCTTGGACACTACGGTGTGTACATGGTGCTGAGGTTTGAATTCGCATACTCGTGCATGCCAAGCAAGTGCCATAACTGCCGACCCACCCCTCCAGCCCCAGCTGTGAACTTTTTTTAATAGATCTTGCCAAGTTGACTTCCATAGTGTCTGTACCAGTTCACACTCAAGTGCCAACATGTAGGTGAATTTTTTTTCCAACATCTGAGCTCTTTGGCATTCTGATACATAAAAATGATATCTCACAGTGTTGTTTTCATTTGTAATTCTTTACTTATGAGTAAGATTGGGCATTAAAAATAGGGAATTCCCAATTCCAGCAAACCCTTTGGTTAAAATAAGCACTTTTTTTCCTCCTCCAGCAAATTCAGTGAGGTCAGAGTGATTGACTCTCTAAGAATGTCACTTTTCCTCACAACTTCCTTATCATCTTCCTTATCAGCTGTCATCTTTGAGGTACCTATTTAACCACTGACAGAGAAGCAGTTTTACCATGAGTCATACAAGTTTCTGATATTGAAAAATTTCAGATGTTTAAAAAGTGATTTGAAGTTACACCTGGGTTAACTAGACCAAAATTCTTTCTTTGCCTAGCTGATTACAATGGCAGCAAACCAATCTCCCTCAGCACAGGAGAAGGGGCCTGCTCTAAAACAGATTCTGAGGTCATGGCCTGCTGTTCAGTCCCAGAGTAGAAAGGGGATGTGTCAGCAAATGAAAAGATGTGTTTTTGTCTTTGTTTTGCAAAAGGTGCACTCAGCTAAACACAAAAGTGGCCAAACTCACAACCGAGCTCCAGGAGGAGCAGGAAATGAACAAGTGTTTGCGAGCCAACCAGGTCCTCCTGCAGAACAAGCTGAAGGAGGAGGAAAGGTTGTTGAAAGAGACCTGCGACCAAAAAGATCTTCAGATCACTGAGATCCAGGAGCAGCTTCGTGATGTCATGTTCTACCTGGAGACTCAGCAGCAGATCAGCCACCTACCTGCTGAGACTCGGCAGGAAATACAGGAAGGACAGATCAACATTGCCATGGCCTCCACCTCCAGCCCCTCCTCTTCAGGGGGCAGTGGGAAGCTGCCCTCTAGGAAGGGCAGAAGCAAGAGGGGCAAGTGATCTTCAGAGAAACACAGGTCCCAGAGACTGTTCTCCCTGGCACTGCAAGGGTGTGCAAGGGGGACCTTTGGCTAAATGGGAGGGTGGGCCCTAATAAGTACAAGTAAGGATCAAGCCACAGTCGTTTGGCTCTTTCATTTGCTAGCGTGTTGTATGATGAATGTAGAGGGTGCTGAAGGGAGAGCAGATGGAAATGGCAGTGTTTTTAAAGGTGGTAAGAGTTCACTAACCTCAGACATTCTAATGACCATTTTGCCTTCCTGCTTGGTAGATGCCCCAACTCTGCTGTGCTTTTTTCCGTTGTATTTATTGAGTTGGAGTATTTGACATTTAGTTCTAGGGTAGGTTTAAGACATGAAATTTTTTCGTAACCTCAAAGGTAATGTTACCTAGCATTAAACCTCCCAGAGGTCATAACAGCTGCTTTAAAGAGAGGTTCCCAATGGTTACTGAGGAGCTAGGAAAATTCCCTAGCACTAATTTCATAGCATTGCCATCCCTCTCTTCCTCTGGGGAGTTGAAGAATTGTTTGAATGTTATATGAAGACGGGCTGGGTTGTAAGCCAGGCACTGGCTTGTCACCAGCAGCCATCTCTTTTCGAGCTAGGGCTAGCCAGGAAAAACAACCCAGGACAGATTGAGTAGTAGTGTAGGAAAAGTGGTGGCAGTTCCACTTGGTTTATTTCTGGTGACTGCACACATCGTTTTGCACCTCAAATAAGAGGCTTAGTGACTATTTGAGATTTCCATCTGAGTGGATTTCCTAGCATCTAGCAGGAGTAAGCGAGGAGATTTATCATCCATGTGAAAACATAGATCGAGGCCTCTGACTAGCTAATTGTGTATTTTGCTGGGATCAGTATTTCTGAATGTTTACAAAAGATCAGGCTGCATGTTCAGGTTGCAGCTAGAGGGAGCCTGGGCAGATTTTCAATTATGCTTTCAAGATATAACCAAAGGCTGTTGCTAAATCCTAAAATTTGAATTTCAACAGAAACCCCTTTAAAACACTCATGTAATGCTTGTTGTGGGCCAACAGAAGGGTTGTGTACTTTCTCTAGAACCAAAAACTTCAAATACTTCATAACATGCCATAATTGAGTGAAACTGAAGCAAGACCCAAGTTGGAATTTAGCTTCTAAAAGAGGTAGCTGGATAGGTTAACAAGGTGTACTGTTAAATGATGGGTTTTGTTTACTGCTTTATAATTAGCCAAAGGTTTTAAATTACCACATTTCAAAATTGTTTTTTAGACTGTTATTGGGCCTCATCCCCTTTGACCTAAGTGGTCCTATGTGTTGTTAATACATCAGCTATGTTGCTAGTCACCATCCAGTTTGGGAGATGCGCTGCATTTTCCAAAAACCTTACCTATAACTTTGCAAAATGAATGTACTCAATCAACCATTCTTAATTTTTACTTAGGGCAGACCAACGCTAATGCTGTACGTCCTCCCCGGACTTAAGTATACAGCTGTCTTAAAGCAAGAGTGGGAATGTAAAGCGTAACCTAATTCTCTTTCCTATAGAGATTCTATTTTATTTAAAATCTATTTTTACACTAGTTAGAATCCTGCTGTTTTGGCCAAGTACTTGTCTTGCATGTCTGACCTTGCAGAAGCTGGGGTGGATTGTAGCATACTAATTAAGAAGTAGTTTACAAAGCTTGCTCGCTCCTCATTTCATTATGATCGCCTCCACCAGGCAGCCCTGCCTCCAGCTGGGAGAGCAGTGTTTTTCAGCACAGGTGGAACAAACACTCTGGACGGCTGTGCCCAGAGGAATGAGCAAATAGGCAAAGGTACCCAAACTACTTGAAGGTTTAAAAGAAATGTTGGGGGGGGGTCTTATAAAAATATGTAAAGAAAATGTTATTTTAAAAGAAGGTCAAAGAGTTATGACAAAATTAGATAAGATAGCAGCTGTTAGTGTTCTCTTCAGGATGGAAATAAACCACTTAATTGACCCATGCTACCTTGAACGGTGAAATTGCATTAAAATAACCAAACTTTGAAATTATTCTGCCCTGTGTGAAGTTTCTGTCTCTGACATTTGCTTGGGAGCATGTATCTAATCAAGAAAGGCAATGGCCTGGATTTAGAGGGAAGCATAAAAATCAACTCTTGGTGAGCAGCTAGATTATCCATCTTTTAGCCCCTTTCCTCCAGCTTCCCAAACTAACAAAAAGTCGGTGAAACCTATGCTGGTGTGGTGGCATGCGCCTGTCATCCTGGATACTCGGAGATTGAAGCAGGAAGTTCAGAAGTTTGAGGCTAGCATGGCAGTTTTGCAAGATGTTAATAAGGACTGGAGATATAGCTCGGTGGTAAAGCCCCTTGGGTTCAATCCCCAGTAGCGGGGAGCAGCCAAAACCAGATATAAACTGAGGAAATTATCTGAATTAGGAGGCTTGGGATGGGGGGAAGACCCAGACACACAACTCTTGTAAACGAAAAGTTGATTTTTTTATACCTGAGACTTTTCCAGGCCCTACACCAAAGCTGAGATTGTTTTTGAAAACTCACAAAACTGTGACTCCTTAGGACACTGGGCAACATAAAACACTTGAAGCAACTACAAAGCAAAGCTGTCTTTATCCAAGGGGCTGAAAAACAGCCAGCCAGCCAGCCAGTAGTGTGAGAACTTGGCAGATGACGAAGGAGCAGCCTTCGTTTGGGAAGCCCTCTCCTGGTGCAGTTAGGATGCACACTCTGCAAGTACTCTATACGATTTGGCTTGGTGCATGATGCCACATTGCTTGGACTGGTGGCATATTTTGGCTAGTGTGATGAAGTCTATTATGGGCTTATGTAAAAAAGGAAAAAGTCATTCCACATTTGGAGAAAACTATTTTGTTTTCTCTGGGATAAAACTGAATTCACTACCACATAGTGGTTCTGCTGCGTTCCTCTTCTTTTGGCAGCAAAGGGAAAATTAAGAGTCTGGAGAACCCATTTCTGCTTGCTCACTTGCTCACTCACTCCCCGCCCCCCCTCATATATTTATATTTATATATATATGTATATATATATATATTTTTTTTTTTTTGTACAGGGGATTGAACC
>PVKS010030890.1:0-23948 GCA_004027875.1 Aplodontia rufa
GCAAGCGCACTACAGCCAGCTTCTACTTCCTCAAAGAACTGGGTGTGGCCCTAGCCTCAGGCGCCATCTTGGCATGGCGGATCCCGCTCCCGACAATACCATGTATCCTCTCAGACCACAACAGTCTTATAGTAGCAATTAATAGCAAGAAAATTAACAGGAAGTATACTGGAGGATATTGAGCAGCTCAACCTTCCAATATCAGATAGTGAAATTGAAACAACAATCAAAGACCTTCCCTAAAGAAAGGCCCAGGATGTGATCGATTCTCAAGTGAATTCCACCAGACCTTTACAAAAGAATTAAGACCTCTCCTTATTATGCTATTCCATGAAATTGAAAGGAATGAAACCCTCCCAAACACTTTTTATGAGACAATCATAACTCTGATACCAAAATAAAAAAAAACTAACAAAAAAGAGAACTACAGACCAATATCCCTAATAAACATAGACCCCAAAATCCTTAACAAAATCCTAGCAAAGCATATTCAAAAACACATTAAAAAGATAATAGTTCATAACCATGTGGGCTTTATTCCAGGCATACAAGACTGGTTAAACATACACAAATGAACAAATGTAATTCATCACTTAAACAGAATTAAAGACAAAAACCATATGACCATCTCAATTGAGGCAAAAAAGGCCTTTGACAGAATCCAATACCATTTATGCTCAAAACTGTGGAGAAGATAGGTAGCAAAGGAAATTCCCTTATTTTTTTCAAGGTCATTTATGACAAAGCCAATATTATGCTTAATGGAGAAAACCTGAAAGCTCTCATTAAACTCAGGAAAAAAAAAGGCTGTCCACACTCACCACTCTCATTGAGTTAGTCCTCAAAACCCTAGCCAGAGCAATTAGACAAGAAAGGGAAACAAAATGGTTCAAATAGGAAAAGAGGAAGTTAAACTATCTTTATTTGCTGATGGTAAGTTGTTATACCTAGAAGATGCCCCCCAAAAAATTCCATCAGAAGATTTCTAGAGCTTATAAATGAATTTAGCAAAGTGTCAAGATACACAATTAACATCCATAAATCAATAGCTTTCCTGTACTCCAAAGCAATTCTGTCAAAGAAGAAACAAGGAAATCCATTCCCAGCACAATAACCTAAAAAAGAATAAAGTACTTGGGAATTAATCTAACAAAGGAAGTAAAAAACCTCTAAAATGAAAACTATCAAACATTAAAGAAAGAAATTGAGGACCTGAGAAGATGGAAAGACACTACATGTTCTTGATTAGGCATAATCAATATAGTTAAAATGGCCATTCTGCCAAAGGTGCTGTACAGATTTTATGAAATTCCTATCAAGATATCAATGTCATTCTTCGCAAATATAGAAAAATCAATGCTCAAAATCCTGTTCAATAGTAATAAACTCAGAATAGCTGAAACAATATTAAAGGGAAAAGAGGAGGTATAGCAATACCTGACCTGAAAGTATACTATAAAGCTGTAGTAACAAAAATACATGGTATTGATTCAAAATAGGCAAGAAGACCAATGGAATAGAAGAGAAGATGCTCAGTGTAACCCACAAATCTTTAACCATCTGATATTTGACAGAGGGGGCAAAAATATAGCTTGGAGTAAAAACACACTGTTCAACAAATGGTGCTGGACAAACTGGACAGCCATATGCAGACAATTGGAATTAGATCCTTATCTCTCACCCTGCACAGAAATCAAACTGAAATGGATCAAAGAACTAGGAATTAAACCAGCAACCAGAGAATTATTAAATTTGTGTACACAAATTCTTCCTTAACAAGACCCCCATAATGTCCGAATTTTAATCAAGGATTAATGAGTGCAATGCCATTAAACTGAAAAGGTTCTGCACAGCTAAGGACTCTGTCAAGAATGTTAAGAGAAAATCTACAGAATAGGAGAAGAACATGGCTTGATACCTCTCTGACAGGTGTCTAAAATCCAGAATATACAAAGAACTCAAAAACTTTACACCAAAACCACAAACATTCCAAACATTAAATGGGCTATGGAACTAAACAGAAACTTCTCAAGAGAGAATGTTCAAAAAGCCAGAAGATATGAGAGAGTGTTCTACATCACTAGCAATCAGGTAAATGCAAATCAAAACTGCACTGAGATTTCACCTCATTCCAGTCAGAATAGCAAAAAATGAAGAATATGAACAATAACAGATGCTGAAGGGGTTGTGTGGAGAAAGGAACACTAACACCCTGTGGGTGGGATTGCAAACTAGTACAGCCACTGTGGAAAGCAGTGTGGAGACTCCACAAGCAATAAGGGATGGAATCACTACACGTCCTAGCTATCCCTCTCCCTGCTATGTTCCCAGCAGAGCTAGAATCAGCTTATTACAGAGACACAGCTACATCAAGGTTTATAGCAGCTCAATTTACAATAGCAAATTTATGGAAACAACCTAGATGTCCTTCACTGGATGAATGGATCCAAACTCTGTGGTATATAGACACAATGGAGTTCTATTCAGCCATTAGAAAGAACAATACCATGGTTTTTGCTTGTAAGTGCATGGAAATGGAAAAACAATCATGCTGAGTGAAAGAAGCCAAACACAGAGACTTAATGGTCAAACATTTTCTCTTATATGTGAAAGCTAGAGCAAAACGTAAGATGGGACGAAAGTCAAGTTTATTTAATAGATTCATCAAATTTGAAGTAGCACATTAACTGTGGGAACTATAGCTATGAAGATGGGGGAGGCAAAAATGGGGGATTGCTCAATACTGTAGACTACAGTTTGTACCCATGATAAATCCACATATAATAAGGCAGGCATATAAATCTGGTAATTTTAATGTTTAAAATACAGGTATATGATCATTTATAACTGTAACACAGGGGAATTACAGAGACATGAGTTTGGGGAGTAGGGGATGTGGAGGATCCGAGAGAAGGATAGGGTTTCTGCTGCTCTGTCAAAACATATGCATGTGTGAGTGTGAAACAATGAATTCCTTCAATATGTAAGATGATGCCTAACCTATAACTTAAAAAAATGATCATTAGAAAAACAATCAAAAGACAACAAGTATGGTTCAGGTTCTGGAGAAATTAGAACTCTGCACATAGATGAGGGAAATGCTAATGGTGTGCTCACATGGAAAATAATATGGAAGTTCCCAGAAAAAAAAAAAACAACTAAACATAGAACTGTGATGTGACCCAACAGTCCCTCTTCTTTGTTTATCTATTCAAAAAAACATAGAAATCAGAATCTTGAAGAAGCAACTGCACTCACATTTATTACATTCCAAGACATGGGAATACCCAATGTCCACTCAGGAGAAGATACAGGCACTGTAGTACACACATAGAAAGGAACATTGTTAGCCCTAGAAACTTGGATCTTCCCATTTGAAATGACAAGGGTACACTTGGAAGATGCTCTGCTTAGTGAAGTAAATCAGTTGCTGATGAACAAATGTTGCATGATCACATTTACATGTTTTCCAGTTTAATTTATAGAATCTGACGATGGGATGGTGGTTGCTGCTGATGGGGGAGGGAACAGTGAGTTCTTATTCAACGGGAACAAAGTCACACCTATCCAAGATGAATCAGTTCTAGAGATCCACTGTGCAACACAGTACCCACAGTTAAAACACAGCATTGGAATTTGGTAAATTGATAAATATCATGTTTTTTTCATGTAAAAAAATTAAATGTAGAAAAGTAAAAGGACACAGAAAAGGTTTGGAGGCGATGGCGATTACCTCAGTTGTGGGGATCTATATATATATAGATGTGTAACATCTATATATATCAAATTCACCAAATTAAATACATTAAATATATGCAGTTACTAGTAAGTAAATTTCACCGCAATAAAGCTATAAAAGTAATTGTGATGATTGAAGCATCCTTACGGAAATCCAGATTGTTCTCCTCATGCATTGGAGATGCGCATAGGATAATGAAATAATGGGATTTTGGGGGCACTTGTGAATGTTGGTATGTGAGTGTGTGTCGACGTACCTATGTGTGCATGTGTGTATCTATGTATATACCTATAGAGGAGTTCTTGATGTTTCCAGAACAGCGTAACATTTTGAGTACTGATAGCATTATAAACACTTATTTTTGTCATTTTCTGCATCCTTAATGCTGTCCCCAACAAAATTAATGAAAAGGCTTTATATAACTTCTTATTTTAGGCATCTTAAGTCCTTCTGTCATTTTAAAAAATGAAACACTGTAGGAATTCAGATGTTCTTTCAATGTCGTATGGTTTAAGATAGTCTTAATTTCTAAAAATTAGTCTCTAAGGTAATTTGTTGGTAGGATTTTAAGGTTTCAATTTTCAACTTAGAATTTCATCTGGGGAATAATTTTTTCCTTTCCTGCAAGATATGTTATTTCAATATTATAATCCTCTTGCTCTCAAAAACAACTGCTTGGGGCTAGAGCGGTGGCTTGGCAGTTATGGCGCTTGCCTGGCATGAGCAAGTACATGAGTTCAAATCCCAGCTCCATATACACAATGAAGTGTCTGAGGAACGAAAGTCACATGAAAAACTAAATGAAAATTGCTTTTCTCTCTCTCTCTCTCTCTCTCTCTCACTGTCCCTCTATGTTTAAAAAATAAATAAATAAAATAAAACCCTGAACACCTCTGTTGAAATTGTCTTGAAGGTTCAATTTAGTGCCACACATGTGGAAGGGCAGTGGGGAGGCTCCTGCCTGGAGTTACAAGAGCACAGGGAAGAGAACCAAAGCAAGCTGGAGACCAGCAGTCAGAGAGGCTCATCCAAGAAGAGAAGCCAGAGCAGATGGAAATGCGGGCCTCTTGCAGATGACAGATCTGGGGGTTTTCTTCCAGGGAATGATACACGAAGCTCCAGGGAAATTACTCACAAAGGAAGAGACAAAGAAGAGCCATGGCAATGAGAAGTAACACTACTTGGAGTTCCTGAAGCTTGGATTTTGAATTGAGAGAAATGAGAGGGGTGGCTGCACAGACTATGGACACAGCCTCCCTGGCCAACACTGGACAGGAAGTGTAGACTCGGTTCCCAGAGCCCGAGGCAGGCATGCACTTGTTCCTATGCTCAAACTCGGCAATGCCTCATGTTCACCATATAAACACCAACGTTTTCTGGTGTCTGTATCTCTAAATGTCCTTACTCCCCAAGCTGCAGCCCCTGCACCTCATCTCCTTCTACTCTGTTCTTTCAGCTCTTAATACAAGTGACTTTAAGGGCTGAAGAACAGGCAGACTCCACCTTCGAAGCTTTACCTGACTGCTCTTGGTCTGGGCCGCTCTTCCCTAGGGTAGCTCACTTTCCAAGTGGGTTCTTTGTTCTGACTCCCCCACCCACTGAGGCTTCCCTAGAGCACCTCAGTTTCCTTTCCCCGCAGCACTCAGCTCTTTCTGCACTACTCTCCACACTGTTCTGCATCTGTTGCTAGTCGCCCCTTCTCCCTTCTAGAATGTGAGCACCATGAGGGAGGAAATCCCATCTGCTTCTGTCACTGGTATAACCCCAGAGCCTTGAGCAGTGCACTTATCATTGTCCCTCATGAGAGATGTTTGAAAAAAGTAAATGAGGAAGGTGAGAGAGAATTTTGCTTGACCTTCCAAATGGAGTGACAAGGGACAGATGCAGAAGTGACTTAATGTGGCATAGACTTGGAAATAGAGCCAGTGGCTTTTTGTGCAGATTAAAGAAGTAGGATTCCTAAATGGCATCCAGATTCTTGTAGAAAGGCTTAGATGAAGATGGCATCTATTGAGAGAGGGGATGTCAGGGTGCAAGCAGGAAAGATGAGCCCAGCAGTGTTAGAAATGTTCAGGAAGACTTGACTTAGAGACCCCCAAGGGCAGATATGTAAATGTAGGGCTTCAAGTGAAAGAGAGAGGAATGGCACCAGTTTCAAAGAGTGGGTGGTAGTATTTAGTTATTATGGAATTATAGAAATTGAAGCAAGTGGAAGAAATAAACTACACAGTAAACCGTATGGGGCTAGGGAAAGCATCACCAAAAGAATAAGAGGAAGCAATTCTAGGGTGAAGTCATGAGGACTTATCACAGACATGGAAGGGGCTGAGTAAGGAAAGTTAAATCACTATGAAGATAAATTAATAGGTCCCAGGTGGTGGGGAGTAAATCCAAATGTTGAGTGAAGATTGTATTTGAGAAAGAGTAATTGATCCAATACTATATTCATATCAAGTAAGTTAAGGTTTGAAAATTCACCAACACTTTTGGTAATAAGGGGAGATATTGATAACATGTAAAAGATGATTTTAATATAGTACTGAAAACATTGTATTTATGTAAACTAAGCCTGGCTATGAAAGGCAGAACATGTACAAAAATAAAAACCAGATCAATCAATAAATAAAAAATAAACAAAATTGATTCTGCTCTCAAAAAAAGAAAGAAAGAAAGAAAGAGAGGTCATAGGCAAGGTGGTAGGTGGAGAGAAACGAGAATTTGAAGGGAAGGGAAGTTTTATTTATATGAGGGGCAGTTTAGTGTATTAATGAGGAACAGAAAGAGCAGATGGAGAGGGACAACTGAAAGACAGAGGAGGCCCCTAAAAGCCATGCAGAATGTCCTTGTATGGTGGCTGTGCAGGCCTGGAAGGAGGATCCCTGTGTGACAGAAAGGATGACTGGAAGCTGAGAATGTTTCTCCCAGTGTCTCTACACATCTCTGTGAACATAGAAGGTAACACCTAAGTGTTGAAAAATGAAAGGAAGAAAAGATTTGGAAACAATGTTTGGGTGAATATAAGATGGTGAGGGACAAGGGGAGATCGGAGGCCCAGGTGCGTTAGCACATCTTACCAGTTTCCTTCCGTGGAAACAGTCCTCTCTCACTCATCTCCTGAGATGTGAGTCCTATTTTGCCAAGTCCTTCCTGCCTGATGGCACTGGCCAGGCCTTGCCCTCTCTGGCATTCTTTAGAGAACAGCCTACCTAATATGCCTTCTGGTTTCCATCCTATTTCTCTATTTTCTTCTCATTCTGGCAATTAGTAACTATCCACTCATTCATTCATCATTTTTTATTTCGGTCTTTCACACAAATCATACATCATTTCTAAAATTAGGCCCTTTGATTCCTGTTTCCCATTGTAACTCCAGTGTCTACACAGTGTTTGGCATGATGTAGGGGATCGAGTATTCACTCGTCAATTTAATAAATTGGATCGTCGTGACACTGGTCTTAAAAGCTGATGCTGGGGGACATCATTATGTAAAGAACAAAAATAAAAGAATTCAGAATTTCATTACAGACTCAGAAAATTAAAAGTAAATCAAATTGCATGAATTCAAGTAAATAAATGTGGAAAATGGAATTTGCAAACTGATATTATGTAAATGAGAAATAAATTCAAATTCTGTTTTTTCATAAACTTTAATGAATTACATGCAATGTTGAATACTTGGATCCACCAAGCTGAAAAAAAGAAAGAAAACAAGAAACAAGGGGTTATAACATTAGATATTACCAAGATCGAATTTCACAAGCAAATAAAATATACAACTCTGTATTGTTTGAAAATCCCAATGAATAAAATCTTTTCCTTTTCCTCTCAGAAGATAAAAATTGTCCACATTGCCTCAATTTTAAGTACAAAACCTGAGTAGACAAATAATTATAAAAGAAGCTTTAACCATTTTCAGCCATTTTTCTCCTTAAAAATGCTCTAGGGGACTCCGCAGGCAAATTGGAAAGGTGAATACAATTGCTTTTTGATCTTTGCTTTTTTCCCCAATTGCTCATTGACATAAAGAATTCAATACAAAAAGAAGGAGAAACCTGAAGCAGTAAATAATTTTCTCCTTATTCTTAAAATAGATTTTCAAATGTACTTGAAGAGGGAATATGAACGAATAAAGGACCTGTCAATAAATGCCCAGCTATAAAAGAGCCCCAGATGTAGATGAGCCCTGTGTTTGCCACAAGGACAGTCCCTGTGGAGCCTGGCTATTCCCTGAGGGCATGGCAGAGGGCAGGTTCATGGTTCAGAGCCACTCATTGGCACTGGAGCCACAGCGCTGGTGAGTTTGCAGAGGACTTCCTTACCAGCCCCAGAGGAGTCCGCTGCTTTGTCCTACCTGGGTCCTGGAAAAGTCTCCATCCACATGGCTGCTGCTCAGACTGATCAGACCAGGCGAAAGGTAAAGGAAGCAAATTCCTGGTTGCTTCTCCAGGTGAATGAATAAAACACTTGTTGGGGAGATGGTCTGAAATCCAACTCCCTCTGCCTTCTCTCCCCACTTCATTCAGCTTCATTTCTAGAACTCACAACCCAAGAATAGAACATTGGAAAAACAAAACAAAACAAAAAACATCATTTAACCATGACTCTTCTGTCTATAGTACTTTATAATATTTAAATTGTGAAACTCATTTTTGAGAACTCTTTTAGTTTCATTTTAAAAATCCAATGGAAATTACCTTAATGACAAAACAAATGATGTTTTGGTCTAGAATTGATAAGACCATGGACAGATTTGACTTTAGTACTAAATCTCAGGTAGAGTGGGAGGTAAATGCAGGAGGCTCAGGTAAAATCATCAAGATGCCCTGTTTGTATTTTGTTCTCATTGTTCACACTTGCTTGCTTGCTTTTTTGTTTTTAATTTGCATTTTCTCTTCTATAAGTAGATTTCCTCAAATAGCTGGGGAGAATGACTGCTAGAAATCCTAGATTATGTATTTCTCAAATCTTACCATTTTTCCTAGAATCTGTCTGCAATGGGTTAAATATTTCCACGTACATTATTTTAACAGGGAGCAATTCTGATTATAGGTTAGAGTCAAGCACCCATCCTCATGGCTGAGTCTGAAGGGGGTTTGAGTTGATGCTTCCTTCAATAACATAGGATGAGGTCTCCTCCAGAGAGAAGTTGTACTATTGGAAGTAAGAGGGAAATGTATGAATAGAAAAACAAACATCATTACTATAGATATGCTATTATTGTTGGCAAAACATAACCATTTCCAAAAGAAACATAGAAATAACTGTATAAGGATCAGGTAATAGAAAAAATATACACATATTCAAGATAGATTATAAAAACAATGACCTTCATCCCAGATATTCTGACAAACAAGATAAACAGGAAAAATAGTACAAAATCTCTAATTAAACAAGATATAAATAGCATACTATTTGGAGTTGGCTTCCAATGCATTCTATTGTGAGACCGCAGAAGCTCCTACACCTCTAGGTTCCACGCAGACTTGAGCCCCATTTTGAGTTACAACAGTGGCCATTCTCTGCAGCACAGTCCCAGGGACCTGTAATCCTCTTGTCCCACGCTCCTGCGTAGCTGTGATTACAGGTGTGTGCCACTGTGCCTGGCTGCATCTATGAAATGAATAAACAATTTTAAAGAAAGAATAAGATGACACTATGAAACAGCACATGGAAAAGGAGCAATTTTGTCAAAACAATATTAATATGAAAATCTATAATTGTTGCAGTAGAATCAGATTGAATAGTAAAGACTAGTGAGGTAGTAAAGGACAAGAAGAAAAAAATTTCTCAGAATTCTAAATCAGAATTCAAAAATCAAAACATAAACATGGCTCTGAACTGGAATGTGGGTCATGAAACATTTTACCAAGAATTATAAAGTAGGACTCAAATATTAGAAAAGAGAAAATGCACGTGATAGACACAGAAGGTGTTGGAAATATAAGTGGATTCAAATATATGCTAATAAACTTGAAGATCTCAAGGAAATGATTAATTCTTAGCAAGCTATTAATTATGAAACTTGCTCAAGAAAGTAGGGAAATTGAATAGATGAATGAAAAAGAGACAATTTAAGTCTGTCAAGTATTACATCAAAATATGTCTGCTCTAGTAGTGTTTTACTGGTAAGTGCTTTCAAATTTTCAACTTAACAATCATTTACATGCTACACAAATTGTTTCCAATCATCCAATAAAAGGGAGGGGCCTTGAAAGTACATTTATAAAATCAGCTCAATTATTGTAACTGAACTGTCAAAACAGCTCAGAAGAGGGTGGAGCAGTGGCCTTGAGGTTATGATGCTTGCCTAGCATGCGCTAGTACATGGGTTCAAACCCCACCACCAGGTACACAGTAAAGTGTCTGAGCAGCGAAAGCCACGTGAAAAACTAAATAAACTTGATTCTGTCTTTCTCTTTATCACTCAGGAAAGTTTATTTTTACCTATGTCTTTAAACAGAAAAACATTAAATAAATTAGATCAAAATGCAATTGGTATTACATCTTTATAATAAGGACTCATGACCTGGCTTAGTAGGAAATCCCAGTAACAAAAATATATTTTACTGAATTAGGTAACTCAGTATAACATTTAACTTGTCAAATTATGGAAAGTTTTTAAACCTCATTTAGAAAGTTTCTGAAATGGTGTCTTGGGATATCATATGTCATTCCACAATCTATAAGAGTGATCTACAGCAATCTATCAGTTTAAAAATGACTAACTGCTAAGAATTGTAAACAATAAGATTTCTATGTGCAATGCAGTTGTAAAAAGTTCAACTTCAGAATTTTAGAGTTAAAATTGAAATGAATACTATTCAAAATCCCAAATCACAAACATAAAGTACAAAACCTGATGCAGCCAGGTGGTAGGCGTGACTGGAGGAGATGGCTCCCTGGGAGCATGCCTTTAGGATATACATTCTGTCCTTGTTGAGGAGAGATCTTTTTGCTTCATGGAACAATGTCCCAGCTTCTTTCATTCTCTACATCCTTCCACCATGACTTTCATCCTTGCCTCAAGCCCAAAGAATTAAGTTGGCCATCTGTAGACTGAGACCTCTAAAGCTGTGAGCTCCCAACTAAACTCCTTCTGTAATTGCTCTTGTTGTTTCTTTCGGTTGCAGCACCAAAGAAGCTGAATAAATTAAGAAAAAGAAAAGAAGAAAGAGAAGTAGGGAAGCAGAGAAAAAAGTCTTTCATGATGCAATCCAGTCCTAGGGAGGCATATGGGATAAAGGAGGGCCCTTGAACCAATGTGACCGGTGCCTTTATGAGAAGAGAAGAGACAGAGACAGAGGCACACAGTGAGAATGCTCTGCACCAGATTGAAGATTATGCCAGTCAAGGAGTTCTAGGGAATTCCAAGGATTGCTAGGCAACATCTCAAGTTAAGAGAAAAGTTTGGAACAGATTCTCCCCTACAGGCTTCAGAGAACGTGGCCATTATGATCAGATTTTCTGTAACCTAAAAATATGAGAGAATGAATCTGTGTTTGTTTTTTCTTCTATGCAGAAGCTCTAGAGAAATAAGGAATAAAAAAGGGAATTTTCAAAAAAATAGAAGGAAGAATAATATCATAGAGGAAGGGGATGGGAGAGTGAGGAGCGGAGGGAACAGGGAGGAACTGTGGAACAAAGAGAAGAAATTATGCTATGTGCATGTATGAATATATCATAATTAATCTCATTTTCATGTTTTACAATTAAATAGAAATTTTCATGGGAGACTGGCAAAGGAGATGAAGGGAGGGAAGGGAGAGAGGAAGTACTGGGAATGAAATGGAGGAAATTAGGTACATGTATGAATAGGTCACCGTGGACTCCACTATTATGTAACATTAGAAAGCACTAACAAAAACACAGAAAAGAAACCTGGCTTATGAAATTATGTTACAGCAATCCCTGGAGATAAACACGCCCAGCTCCCAATCACATCACAGCCCTTGGAAGTCCCAGATGAATTTTCCCGTGCTTTGCTCTCTTAGGATCCCAGGAATTGCTAAGCATCGTCTTCCGTGGAAGGTAACTCCACAGCACTCAGGCTTGGCTTCTGACTAGTGGAATTGTGCACTTTTCACCATCCAGCAGCTTAGATTCCACATGCAAATATTTTCCTATAAGATGTAGACAACCCAAGTGGCATTTACTCCACTCTTTACTCGGGAGTGGAATTCTCCATTACAGAGTACCAGGTCAGGCGAAAGCGTCCTCCACACATAAAAGCAAGCTTTCCATTACCCTTGGATGCAGCGAGTTGGTCACTAAGTCCATTCTTATGGATAGTACTGGTAGGCTGAAAATTTGCTGTCAGAAAAGGAACATTTGGTCCAGTGGGGCTTTCTAGGTAGGGGCATATGTTTCATTCCATAGTGATATTCCACTTCCAAGAGGAAAACAAAACAAAACTTGGATCACTATCCTCTTATTTCCTATTTATCCTTGCAACAATGTTCACCAGCCAGTGACAGCTTCCACTTTTATGCACAAAAGACTCAACTCTAGTTCAGATGTTCAGTGAGGAAGGCTGGGGAGACTATTTAGAGGCAGTCTGATTTCTCCCCAGCATCTCTGGATTTTATTAGGATCAATCAGGAAATGTTTACAATATGGGTGCTTCTTCTTCGTAGGACAAAAACATGTAGATGTGTATTTCTTAAATGAAAACCTGTTTACAGCTTAAGTAAGAACAATATATTTCTAAAGGCAGAAAAGACAAGCTAATGATTACAAACAACATATAGGCAATTCACAGAATATTCTGGAATCTGGAAGTAGATGTCTCAGGACTCAGATTGCCTCATGTTCCTAGAAGACTGGGTGGTTCCGAACACATCCTAATTCAATTTTATTTTCTTCTGATTCTGTTTCCATACAAGTTTGAGAAGGGTGGAGCTATTCTGACAATGAAGACAGGTACTGATTGAGATGGGAAACCGAATAACACGGGGAAGGGCTTGAACTGAGGAAAAGCATCAGTGAACACATACACCAGGAGAAACGAGGCAGCCAGTGTGTTACTGCACAATGGGTGCAAGAATAAAGAAGTAAAGAAAGAAATATTCATGGGTCATCTGATCTTTCCTGCTGTTTTAACTTTGTTTTGTTCTTTTATTTTCTTTTTGTTCTAAGGTCTCCATGCCTGCATTAGAAGTCTGACTCCTTAGTATGCCACTCAGGACTTCCCATTGCCTGCCTCAACTCTCTGCTTCATCCTCAGGCACTTCACACCCCAGTGACTCTCAAGTGCGTGAATTTATAAGCTCCCTTCACAGACCTCCCTTCTGCAGTGCACCTGCTATTGGCTGAAAAGTTTGTCTTCATCTCTCTGACTTCTATTCATCCTTCAAGACTCAGTTCAGGTGACATCAACTTTGGAAAGCTTCCTCCCAACTTTCAAATTGTGCTGAGTGCACCAGAGTGAAAGGGAAATTGAGGACTCTAGTATGGATGTCATTATGTAATGTAGCGCTCTCAGAAGATTACACACTGCTAATAAGATTGCATTTTCCTGAATGCTTATTAATGTTTGCATTTTTCCTTTAAAGACTCCAAACCTTGTCCTGCTCTACACTTTTTATTTTGCATTAACTCACTCATTTCATTAACTCACAAATGTTTTATATATTAAAGTTGCATCTGGTGCCACATAACATTTTGAGTGATGACAAGACTGTGTGTACAGTGCCAGCGGCACACTTGTGTGTCTCGTGTTTACCAAGTCTCCTTGGTACTCTTTCATCCTAGGATGGATTGGATCTCAGGATAATCGTCTCACTAAGTCTCCTAAGCACTCAAAACAACCCCTGATGTTGCTAGTGAGAGGCCAGGCCAGGAGAGTGATACGGAAATGAAAGGCCCACAAGACCATGCAGGTGGCAGTCAGTGAGGGCTATTGCTTGGCTGTCAGGCATGTCCTGTTCCACCATAGCGATGGTCTTATAAAACAATAGAGCAATAGGAATTGTTCACGAATTTGCTTTAATAAAATTAAACAGACTGATGAAAATTTGAGAAGGAACTGTATCAGATATGAAAAAATTAATGACCTTAGTTGAAGACCAAACTCAGAAGTATACCCCTCTCAGTACCATGACAGTCAAGCACAAAACAAGAAGTTGGTTTGTGATATTGAAAGAAAAGACTGGATTCAACCAAGATATGGAATTTACAGGTAGCTCTGGGGATGTCAATGATTCAAGAATCACTATTCATTACATATCTCTTTCTGTACTAGGGATTCAACTCAGGGGTATTCTACCATTAAGCTACCCCAGCCCCCTTTAAATATATATATATTTAAATATATAAATATATATATATAAAATTCTCTCTATATATATTTATATATAATATATTTTATATAATATTTATATATTTTATAATATAATATTTATGTATTTATATAATATTTATTTATATTTTCTTTATTTATTGTTTATATTTATTTATATAATATAATATATATTAATTTATTTGTTTTGAGATCGGGTGTTTCTAAGTTGCTGAGCCTGGTCTCAAATTTTCAGTCCTCCTACCTCTGCATTTCAAGTAGTGAGACTTGATTTCAGGCATGACCATCAAGCCATGCACCTCAGTACAATGTAAGTCTGCACCTGCTGCTGTGAAGGCAGTGGAAGAACTTTCAGAAATTCTAGAGAAACTGATCATAGAGGGAAATCTTGTGCTTGAATTACTCCTCAACATCATCCAGCTCTGTATAAATGCACTCTATGATGTCCACACAATGACAAGTTTGCCTAATAATGCTTAAAATATGTGCACCATTGAGACACATGGCCTTATTTGCACCTGTTCTTTCACATATACATTGCAAAATTTTCCCAGTTTGTGGCTCACCATTCAACACATTTATGACACTTTTACTGTGCGGAAAGGTTTAATGTGGCACAGTCTATGGATGTTTTCCACACATATGTTTATATTTTTTTTTCTTTCGGTTTTGAGATGCTTTTGTTTTCCTTTTGCTTTTCACATTAGCATTTTATTCCATTTTACATTCATTTTATTGAATGCGGAGGGCACAATGGCAATGTATAAAAAATTTAAAATGCATTATAGGCCTTATTTCACCAGCTGGGATGAAATGCCAAGCTTTGGTTGTGCTTTAAAAGCCGTCTCATCATCTAACTTTGTTTCTATTCTCTGAGCACCTGAAATAGCACAGTGTGATGAAATGAGCAATCCCAGATGCCTCAGCAGATTGTATCATTTCCATAAATTTCCTATTCCACTACCCCGGGTAGAGGACATGAATACTGCTTAAACAGGCTTAATTTACCTTCTTTGATGTCAGGGGGCTATGGCTATTGCCACTGTAAACAAATGTTACAAAAGAGGTATTCTTAAACTGTGGTCAGTGGTCAACCAGCCTCAGCCTCATTCCAGATGCTGGCTAAGAAGAAATCATAGGGTCAACACTACATCATACAGGTGCCAGCACTGACTTCCTTAACAGGACCCCCAAAACTCAAGAAATAAAACCAAGAATCTAGAAGTGGAATGCCATTAAACTGTAAAGATTCTGCACAGCTAAGGAAATGATTATGACTGTGAAGAGAGAGCCTACTGAATGGGAAAAAATCTTGTCCAGCTACCCCTCTGCAAGGGGACTAATATCCATAATACACAGAGAACTCAAAACACTTAACACCAAAAGAAAATATGACCTAATCAAGAAATTAGCCAAAAAACAAAACAGGAAATTCTAAATAGAACCAACACAAATGGGGGCTGGAGCAGTGGTTCAACAGTTACAGTGCTTCCCTGGCATGCGCAAGAACACGAGTTCATACCCCAGCACCACGTACACATGGAAGTTTTAGAGCAGCGAAAGTCACATGAAAAACTAAATAAAAAAATGTTCTCTCTCTCACTGTACTTCTCTCTTAAAAAAATGAACAAGCACAAAAGGCCAATAAATATATGAAAGCAACGTTTAAAATTTCCAGCAATAAGGAAAATACAAATCAAAACTATATTGTTTTCATCTCACTCCAGTTAGAAGAGCAAAGATCAAGATTATGAACAATAATAAATGCTGGTAATATTACTGGAAGAAAGGAACACTTGATTACTGTTGGTGGGACTGCAGATCAGTTCAACCATTCTGGAAAGCAGTATGGAGAGTCCTCAAAACACTAAGAATGGAACCACCCTATGTCCTAGCTATTCCACTTTGGGGGATCTTCCCAAAGGACCTGAAATGGGAATAATATAGCAACACAACCAAACCAATGTTTGTAACAGCATAGTTCACGATACCAAGATTGAGGAAACCACCCAGATGCCTGTCACTAGATGAGTGGATTAAGAAACTGTGGTATATACCTACAATGGTGTTTTACTTAGCTATTAGAAGAACAAAATTATGGCATTTACTGGCAAATGGATGGAAATGGAGAATATCATGCCAAGTGAAATTAGCCAAACTCAGAAACTCAAATGTTATATGTTTTCTCTCATTTATGAAAGATAGAGTTAAATAAAGGAAAGGGACAAGATTTTATAATGAATCATTAAAATATAAATTGATAGAAGAACTAAATAGAGTAGAGAAAGCAGAAGGAGAGAGGGGAAAAAGGATGATAAGGAAAAATGGGAGGGTGAAGGAAGGAAGGGAAATATACTTTGCACCTCTAGGAAACTAAATAATTCTTGCATAATCAATGTAAATTGGAAGAGCAAAATAATAAATTTTTAAAAATTCAAAGGGAGATCAGCAGAAGCAAGGGACCAGGAGATGGGAAGAGGGAGGTGTAGAGTGCAGGGGGGAATATTGGCCAGATTATATCGTTATATTGTATGCATGCGTGAATATGTAACAACAAATCCCAACATTATGTAAAACTTTAATGCACCAAAAAAATAAAAAATAAAAACAGGGAAGCTTTTGGAAAAAAAAAGAGAAAGAAAAATGATGTTACTTAACCATGTGGATTCACAGGCTCTACACAAGATCAGTGAAACACAGTCTTTGCACTTTAAGATGAAGTCCTACGTAAATATAAACCCCAGAGTCGTTTTTGCTCTATTTCCATAGGCTCAGCAATTAACCTGCTTCAAACCCTGAATAACCCGTGTCAGCGCCTGGTGCCTTTTGCTCCCCAGTGTTTCATCTCAAGCACAGGAATAATTAGAAGACACCATTCACCAACAAGCTAGTGCTGGAGATGATCAGAATCTTCAAAGCAACGATCATAAATCCCTACACAGAGCACTCTGGGTTTGCTCTTCATTCCTCAGGAGGCCATATTAAATAAAAAACCCCACAAATTTGAGGGCAAGGCAGCATGTTCAGAGGCACTAGCTCTTGTCTGAGTGTTACTTTCTGGTGATTATTTTGCACTTTCACCGCAGCTGGGGTACTTAAACATTATCCCACTCTTCTGTGGAAGCATTTCACTTTTGCTTTAGCTAATGGAGAAACAAAGGTGGAGGAACTTGGAGATTCTTGGCCAAATTCATTAACTGGCCAGTATCAGAGCCAGAGCTCAAACTCCTAGCTTCTGGGCCCACACCAAGGCTCACTCTTTTTGGCACCTTTCCTAAAATGAACCACCTAGGTCTTTCCCCAGGTCTAGAAATGGAGTCCTGGAGGTTGGAGGTATGTTCCATTGCTCTGGAGGACAAACAGCTAAGGGGTTGTCATCTTTTTTTTTTTTCTGTCCCTGATGTATTTTATGTTTTCACCCCAGTTGATGTTAACAAATCCCTTCTTCCCTATGCATTGCCACCATGCACAGGAATTCCAAAGTACTTTCCCAAATAATCCTATCAAAAATGTCCTCTGGGTTGGCCTTATTAAGAAAACAGCCCTAGATACTTTTCCAATGTAATAAATAATATTTGCTTGACATTTTGTAGTTTACGAAGAGCTGTCACATGGTACTTGATTCAGTTCCCACAACAATCTGTTGAGGTCATTATTGCTCTAATTTATTTCTACATAGCATTTGAAGAATTGAAAGAGAACACAATTCAGGTGACTTTTCCCAAGGTCATTGAGGTGACACTGAGACTTCAGGCTGTGTCTTCTTGACTCAAAGTCCTGGTTCTGTGTAATTTCTACTACACACTCCATTATTTATCCTGTGCACAGAGAGCTGTTGTTTACTAACCAGTTGTTCAATGACCAAAAGACCATTCTTATCTGTTTAAAAAGGTGAAAGGCTGCCATGTTGCTACGATGATTTGAGAAAGAAACACAGTGCATATAGAAAGGCCACTGCAGAGAGGGATGGGAAGTATGTTCCAGACGCGCCTCGCATGGACAGCTGCGACCTGCAGCTCCAACAAACAAACCATCACCATGATGTCAGAGTCATTCAGTAGAAATAACAGCAATCAAACCCAACCCCAAATCTTTGGCATTAAGACATGAGGACACTGTGCCTACGCACCATTCAGAGGCTGCAGCTGAATGAGATGGTTTGACTCATGATGAGTCTTAGAATATTTGATACTATCATTTTTGCATCAGTGAGATATAGAATTTTAACTTACAGGTGCATATTAATGTTTGTTAAAGTAAAGATTTCTAACCCACAAACTAGTTAACATTTTTTTTTTTTTTTTGCTTCATCAGCAGCATCATGTACTTAGGTTCTTATTAAGGGCATTTTCCAGTTTTTCCTTTATTGGTCTTCTCCCTGAATGCTTGAAACCATTGCTGTAACACAGGCAAGAGAAAGATACAGGTAGATTGGGTAGGTTCTGCAGGGTCTCCAGAGAGTGTGTTAGTAAGCTGGGCTGGTTCTCTTTATTGTGCTGTTATACTGCCTCAAGCCCTTAGTTCTAAAAGCACTTGAAATATACCGCTTCTTCCTTTTTGTATAAAGAGAATTCTCCTGGACAGGGAAGATGAGCATGAGTGGGAACTGAGCTGTTCTCTCCTCTCTCCTACATGGTTTAATATTGATCTTTGGTCCTCATCTGGCACATCTATCTCATTTTCATACTTCCTACTTGAAAATATTTCTTATTATCTTATAGGTTCATATGAGTCAGACGTTTCCATTCCATTTTGCTCTCTCTTAGGTTTATGTCAAACATTTTATTCTCTTCCCTCAGAGTTTTAATTCATATTTAAGTCTGCTTCACAGTCCTTTTGATTTTATATTCAAAATTACATTAAAATCAATACAATAGCATAAGGCTTTCAAAGATATGTTGTAGGGAAATTAATTCATTCACATATGCATTCACATATGCATCTCCAATGTATACACAGAGGAGAGAAAGAGGCAGCAAACCAGCCTCTTCCCTGTAGAATCTCAGCGTTGAACCTGGGGGATGAGGATCCTGCAGACAGAGAGCTGTAGTTTAAACCAGGGAACTGTCATTTCTGTCATGGGCTTTGGTGGAACCCATTACTCCCAATTGGGGGGACTGGGAATTGGAGTTGGCCAGTGGAAGATTGAAAGTCACAGAGATCCACGAACTGTGTTCCTGACAGAGTGAACAGTATAAGGAAAGACAAGAAGAAAACAATCAAGCAACAAAATTTAGCAAAATCTGCTTCACCAGACCCCCTGAGCTCAGGGGTGACAGGAGTAGAAAATGTAGTTATACAGGTAAAAGTGGACCTGAATGAGAGAAATTGAATACTGTCCTAAAACAAGTCAGTTTATTAGCAATGGGAACTAGTGGAGGATTTTGAGGGAGGAAAATGAAATAATAATCAAAGATCCTAAAATTGAATATCTAATTTTATAGAAGTTTTTATCACCCAATTAGTGTTTGGAGTATTAGAATGAAACTTCAGATATAAGATACCCTCTAGGGAACCTCTAGAATAGAAAATTATATAAAAACAAATAAGTGAAGCGGTAACAGAATATAATTTTCTATTCTCTATAAAATGTAAGCCAACATAGTTACAAAAGAAGATGAGGTTCAAACCAAAGCTCTTTTATCCAAAGTATAGTCTGTGGGTGTGGTATTGCGGAAGAGGTCTCTGCGCCACTTTTGTCCTGCTGTTGCCTGCTGTCACCAGGGAAAAGCTCCTTCAGAGCTGGAGGCCCAGTAGGTGTGCCTGATTGCCCAGCCCGGGGGTCATGCCTGGCTTGGAGTCTGAGCTGTGCTCGGTGATATCTCACCTCCTGATTCCCTCTTTTCAAGTGAGTCACTTCCCCAGGGATATTTTTGAGCAACCCAACCCACCTCAATTTTTTTGTTTTTGTTTTTGAATACTTTTTTTATTTGTTTGACATAGTCTTACATATTGGGGGAAATCATTGTTACATACTCATACATACATGGATATTGACAAAGTAAGTTAAGGCTGATCTTAGTCCAGGATCTCCCAACTTCATCCAGACCCACTCTCATGTCTCCTCTGCAATTCCCTCATGTTATAGATAGAAATTAGCATATACATGTATCTTGATTTTTAAAATTCCTGAGTTTCTCTGCCTGCCTGTGTATTTTTGGGTTTCTCATGGGAGTTGAGAGTTCCCACTTGCATTGAAAACTACCCTTATCCCTCCCTTCTTTTCCTTCCCCACTCCCTTCTCCCTCACCTTCACAGTTATGGTTCCCCCAGCTTATGTGAAATTTCAACTGTGCTGAGTTAATCATTTAAACTAAGCTAACTTTCATCCTGTCTTAGATTTTACTCTAGCTTCCACATATGAGAGAAAACATTTGGCTCTTATATCTCTGAATGTGGGATATTTCACTCAGCATAATTTTTTTCCATCTCCTTCCATTTGACTACAAATGCCATGAAATCATTCTAATAGCAGAGTACAAATCCATTGTGTATATACATACTACAGTTTTTGAATCCACTCATCCTGCAAGCGGCATCTGGGTTGCTTCCATAGCTTCGCTCTTGTAAATTGAGCTGCTATGAACGTTGATGTAGCTGTGTCTCTGTAGTGTGCTGATTCTAGCTCTTTTGGGAAAACACCCAGGAGTGGGATAGCTGGGCTGTAAGGTAGTTCCAATTCTAGTTTTTTGAGGAGTCTCCATATTGCTTTCCAGAGTGACTGTGCCAGTTTGCAGTCCCATCAACAGTGTGTTAGTGTTTCTTTCACCCCACAACCCCTCCAGCATCTGTCATTATTCATATTCTTCATTTTTACCACTCTGACTGGCGTTAGATGGAATCTCAGTGCAGTTTTGATTTGCATTTCTCTGATTTCTAGTGATATAGAACATTTTCTCATATATTTATTGGCTTTTTGGACTTCATCTAATAAGAAGTTTCTATTTAGTTCCCTAGTCCATTTATTGATTGCACTATTTGTGTTTTGGGGGTTCAGTTCTTTGAGTTGTATTTATATTCTGGATATTAGTCCCCTGTCGGCGGCATAGCAGGCAAAGATTTTCTCCCATTCTCTAGGTTCTCTCTTGACACTCTTGACTAATTCTTTAGCTGTGCAGAAGCTTTTCAATTTAATGACGTCCCTCTTATTTATTCTTGGCTTTAATTCTTGCACTATGGGAGTCTTTTTAAGGACGGAGGTGCCTACACTGATGTGGTGAAGTGTTAATCTTATTAAATCAATTGCTTTCCTATACTCCAGTAGCAATTCCACTGAAAAAGAAATCAGGAAATCCGTCCCATTCACAATAACCTCAACAGAATAAAATAATTGGGTATTCATCTAATAATTAAAGGACCTTTACAATGAAAACTATTGAACATTAAAAAAAAATTGAGAGGCTGGAGTGGTGGCTTGGCGGTTACAGCACTTGCCTGGCATGCACAAGGACGTGAATTCAAACCCCAGCACCAGGTATACAACAAAGTTTTGGAGCAACAAAAGCCACATGAAAAAATAAATAAAGTTGACTCTCTCTCTCTCTCTGTCTCTCTGCCTCTGCCTCTCTCTCACCATCCATCTCCAAAAAAAAGAAAAAGCAGAAAGAAATTGAAGAAGACCGGAGGAGATGTAAAAACATTCCATGTTCTTGGTTAGGCAGAATCAATATAATTAAAATGGACATTCTGCTGAAACCCTATTCAGATTCAATGCAATCCCCTTTAACATACCAAGGACAGTCTTCATGGATATAGAAAAAGCAATTACCAAATTCATTTGGTAAAGACAAACCTTTTCAACAAATGGTGCTAGATGAAATGGACAGCCATACGCAGACAACTGAAATTCGATCCTTATCTTTCACCCTGTACAAAATCAAATCAAAATGGATCAAATAATTAGAACGTAAACCAGCAACTATACAACTGCTAAAAGAAAAAAAAAAGGATCAACACTGCACCACATCAGTTTTAAAGTAAATTAAGGATAGAATACGGGCAATGTATGTAATCTACAGATTTTAAAGGCATATAATAGTCATGATTCCAGTGAAACGAGAGGCTGAGGCAAGAGGATCTCATGTTCGAGACCAGCAACTTCACAAAACCCAATGCAACTTAAGAAGTTGTATCAAAATAAAAATAAAAAAGTCTGATGATGTGGCTCAGTGTTGAAGCTCCTCTGGGTTCAATCCCAGTTCCAAAAAAAAGTGGTATGTGACAAAATGGTGATAGGGTATGTACTATGTGTGCATAAAATAAAACCGTACCATACTTACTGTACGTGTACATTTGTAATTTTGTATACCTTAATTCATTTGGGATGATGGATTCTAGGACAGATTGTCTTTATTCTTTTCTGCATTTTCTAATTTTCCCCTAGAATTGGCAGGTAATATTTTCATATTAAGAAAAGTGAGTGCGGGGGCTGGAGCGGTGGCTCAGCGGTTTTGGTGCTTGCTTGGCAAGCACGAGGACCCGGGTTCAAACCCCAGCACCACGTACAGAACTAAGTGTTGGAGCAGCAAAGGCCATGTGAAAAACTAAATAAAGTTGTTTCTCTCTTTCTCTCTCTCACTGTCCCTCTCTCTTTAAAAAAAAAAAAAAAAAGAAAGAAAAGTGAGGGCTTAAGGAAATAAAAAAAAAACACTGGATTTTTTTCTTGTAAGTTACTGGGGATTTTAACTAGTAACAACTTTCTTAATGGGCAGGAACAACCATTTAAACAACAGAGAGAAATGTAGCTCATTCTGACTGTGATTGAAGGTAAAGCAAGGGGCAGATGGGATAGAGGGTGTTGAGGAGGTAGTGTGGGAAGCGCTGAGATGGGGAAACACATCCCTCCTAGGGTTTGCAAAACTGAGAGTCAGGAAAATCAGAAAACAGATTGTCACCAATAGAAGTCATTCATTGAAGATACAGAATGAAAAGGATGAGCGTTTTCATTATCCCCCTCCTTGGGCAAAAGTAGTTCTCAGCACTGAACAGATTCTCCCCGAGAAGATAATGGAGACATCAGGAGAAGAGGAGGATCTAATGCGGATTCAGACTCAAGGAACCTTTTTGCAAATGCTTTAAAACTGGAGAGGTAGCCGACTTGTGACCACTTAATTACAAAACTATCACGCAAGATTTGCTTGAAAGTGGTGGATAAGGTAGGCAAAAGTGAAGACATTGCCTGATGAGAATAAGAACACGGAATACGGAATTAAATTGCGGGAGGGTGACAGATACTATTAGGTGCCACTTGGCACAAGGTAAACTGCACGATAATGCAATAATAAATACAAAAAATAAGACATGGAAAGGCTTTTATGTCCTCAGCAAATGGAGCGTCATATGAAGCAATATATGCTTTGTATGCATTTTCTATGTTTCTTGGTTATATAACTATTTCTTTATTTGGGTTTATAAAAGATTGAGCAGCGGGGTGGTGAGAATTGAACACATTGTAATGTAACTGTTGAAAACTAGAAGCAGTTTACAAAGTAAAAGACAATTTAGCTGGTAAGAGGGGAAAACATCTTTGGAAACTAATGTTATAAGAAATGAAATTTGCTGGCTTTCAGTCTTTAGTAACAGAGTTTGCAGATCAAGTGAGTAGGCTGTGCTGAAATGTTAAAATCAAAGACTCAGTGATGTTAGGGTCTCTTTAATTGACTTTTTTTATTAATTTTTTTATTTTTGAGCAACCTTACAAGATTTTAACAAAGTAATATAAAATGTGTATAAAATGTGTATATATTCTGGATATTGCAATTATCCCCAGGAGTGCCCCCCCAATTACCCTCCCTTATCCCTCCCTTCCCCTTCCCATTATAACTCTAAAAAAAGTATTAGATTGTAAAGCATTACATCTTATCTGGATTTAACTCATGTTACTAGACCAACTTTCTCATTGTCCAGGGTCTA
>PVKS010030891.1:0-23945 GCA_004027875.1 Aplodontia rufa
TATTAGATGAATATGGGGATACAATTGAGGGGGAAATATTATCAAACATTCAAGAACAAATGAATATATACTTAGTTATCCAGGGCTAATGCCATGTCATGGATGCCCAGCTTGGGTGTCCCATGTTGCTGTTTCCCCCAGAAGAACCCCTGAGTAAAATGGATATCTCGTAGAGGACAGAGGTCTCCTTCTGAGATGATTCCCTTATATTCCCACCCTCCAGTCTCCTAGATATTATTACTAAGCCCTACCCCCACCCTGTCCCCCAGCCTACACCTCCAGGTATCCTAGGGGGTCATCCCCCTGTTGCATTAAGAATCATACAATTTGAAGTTATTATTAGATTAGACATCTAACATACTGCTTCCACAGATGAGAGAAACCATTCGGCCCTTGAGTCTCTGAGATTGGGATACTTCACTTAGTTTAATTCTCCATCCATTTGATTTCAAAAGCCATAATATCGTCCT
This sequence comes from Aplodontia rufa, assembly GCA_004027875.1. NCBI lineage: Eukaryota > Metazoa > Chordata > Mammalia > Rodentia > Aplodontiidae > Aplodontia > Aplodontia rufa. The sequence goes on from PVKS010030891.1 coordinate 471, forward strand.
CTCTAATGGCAGAGTAATATTCCATTATATATATGTACCAAAATTTTTGTATCCACTCGTCGAGTGAGGGGCATCTGTGTTGGTTCCATAGTCTAGCTATAGTAAATTGAGCTCCTATAAACATTGATTGTCCCGGTCCAGCCAGGTTCTGACCTGAGGGACAGGCTGGGGATAAGAAAAACCACAGGCCGGAGACCCGAAACGGTCTTTCTTTGTCCAAACTTTACTTCTCCTTTTTATATATCCATACTTTACATCTCTCTTTCAAGGCAACGTTCATTTGCTACGACAAAATGCCCAACATTAAGTAATCTCAAACAAGTCAAGGCAACGCTACAAGACTCTAGGCTGGGAAGTTCAGGAGCAAAGCATAGGCAGGTTCGGCTGCTGACAAGAGCTCATCTTCCAAAGGAGCAGGGACACCACATCCAGCAGCAAAGTACGAGAGCTCTCTCCCAAAGGAAGAGCTCTTGACTGCTGGCTGTAGCCTCTCTTTTAAAGGCCTTCACCCCACCCCCTACATTAGGTTGTTCATTGCCACACCTGGATTTCGGAGGCACACCTTTGATCAGTAGTTCTCTACGTGCACCCCTTGAAGGATCTAGAATAATTGGCAGGTGATACCAATGCGAAATGTCTGAAGCCTGTGTCGACACCCTGTTTTTCAAGCTTAACAATGTACAATCTAGCAGCCTTTCCCGAAGAAGCTTATGCAAACAGCAACAAGATCCAGGATAGCTGATAAAGCAAAGGTCAGACCCCAACAACTGATGAAGACACATCACTATAATATGCTGATACTAACTCTTTTGGGAAAATACCCAGGAGTAAGATAGCTGGATCATAAGGTGGTTCCATCCTTAATTTTTTGATGATTCTCCACACTGCTTTCCAGAGTGGCTGAACCAGTTTGCAGTCCCAACAGCAGTGTGAAAGTGTTCCTCTTTTCCCACAGCCCCTCCAGCATCTGTTGTTGTTCGAATTTTTCATTTTTGCCACTCTAACAGGAGTGAGGTGGTATCTCATTGAAGTTTTGATTTGCATTTCCCTTGTAGCTAATGATGTAGAGCATTTTCTCCTATATTTATGGGCCTTCTGGACTTCCTCTGATGAGAAGTTTCTTTTTAGATCTGTAGACTGTTTATTGATTGGATTATTTGTGATTTTGGTGTTTAGTTTCTTTAGTTCCTTGTATATTGTGAATATTAGCCCTCTGTCCGAGGTGTAGCAAGCAAAGGTTTTCTCCCATTCTGTAGGTTCTCTTTTGATGCTCTTGACTAGATCTTTAGCTGTGCAAAAAGTTTTAGTTTAATTGCATCCCATTTATTTTTTCTTGACTTTACTACTTGAGCCATGGGAGTTTTGTTAAGGAAGGTGCCACTGACTCCTAAGTCCTCTAGTGTTGACCCTACTTCTTTTTCTAGTAAGTTTAAAGTTGTTGGCTTAACATCCAGATCTTTGGCCCATTTTAATTTAATTTTTGTGCAGGGTGAAAGATAAGGATCCAGCTTCATTTGTCTACACATGGCTGTCCAGTTTGTCCAACACCATTTGTTGCACAGGGTATCTTTCTTCTACATGATTCTTTTGCCCCCTTTATTAAATATCAAATAATTAAAGATATGGGGGTTTGTCTCAGGATCTTCTATTCTGTTCCACTTGTCTTCAGTTCTGTTTTGATACAAATACCATGCTGTTTTTGCTACTACAGCTATACAATATAATTTCAGATCAGGGATTGAGATACTCCCTACTTCTTCCTTCCTGTAGAGTAATCTTTTGGATAATCTGCATCTCCTGTTATTCCATATGAACTTGAGAATTGCTTTTTCTATATCTGTGAAGATGCCATTGGTATCTTAATGGAGATTGCATTAAATCTGTATAGGGCTATGAGTAAAATGGCGATTTTTATTATATTGATTCTGCCTAACCATGAGCATGGAATGTTTTTCCATCTATTCAGGTCTTCTGTAATTTCTGTTTTTAGTGTTTGATAGTTTTCTTTGTAGAAGTTCTTAATATCCTTTATAAGGTTAATGCCTAAGTATTTCATTTTTTTGTAGGAGATGGTGAATGGGAGAGATTTCCTGATTTCTTCTTCTGTGGATTTGTTGCTGGAGTAAAGGTAAGCTAATGACTTACCGGAGTTGATCTTGTAGCCAGCTACATTGCTGAAATCGCTTATAAGCTCTAGGAGTTTTCTGGTCAGTGTTATTGGGTCTTCTAGCTATAGAATCATGTCATCAGCAAATAAAGATAACATAACTTCCTCTTTTCCTATATGAATAGCTTTGATTTCCTTGTCTTGCCTGATAGCTCTGGCAAGGGTTTCAAGGAATATATTGAACAAAAGTGGGGAAATTGGATAGCCTTGTCTTGTTCCTGAATTCAGTGGAAATGCTTTCAGTTTTTCTCCATTGAGAATAATGTTGGGTATGGGTCTGTCATAAATGGATCTGACACAGAGTATCTTCCCTTGCTCCCTATCTTTTCCAGAGTTTTGAACATAAAGTGGTGTTGAATTTTATCAAATGCCTTCTCTGCATCAATTGAGATGATTATATGATTTTTGTTTTTAATTCTGTTTATGTGGTGAATTACATTTATTGATTTGCATATGTTGAACCAGCCTTGTTTTCCTGGAATGAAGCCCACTTGATCATGATGTATTATCTTCTTAATGTGCTTTTGTATCAGATTAGCTAAAATTTTATGAAGGATTTTTGCATCAATGTTCATGAAGGAAATTGGTCTGTAGATTTCTTTTCTTGATGTGTCTTTGTTGGGTTTTGGAATCAGTGTAATATTTGTTTTATAAAAAGTGTTTAGGAGTGTTCCCACTCTATCAATTTCCTGGAAGAGCTTGTATAGGATCAGTGTTAGTTCTTCTGTGAAGGCTTGGTAGAATTCTGCCATATATCCATCCGGACCTGGGCTTTTCTTTTTTTTGGGAGAGCTTTAATTGCTGCTTCAATTTTGCTGTCTGTGACAGGTTGGTTTAGATTTTCAACGTCCTCCTGTGTTAACGAGTGGATGTCATATATGACCAAGAACCTGTCCATGTCCTCCAAGTTATCAAACTTGGCAGAGTATAAATTTTCAAAATAGGTTCTAATAATCTTCTGGATCTTGGATGAGTCTGTGGTGATATCCCCATTTTCATCTTTGATTTTGTTGATTTGCTTTATTTCATTCTTCCTTTTAGTGAGGTTGGCAAGGGGTCTGTTGATCTTGTTTATTTTTTTCATAAATCAACTCTTTAGTTTTGTTAATAATTTGTGGTTTTTTTGTTCTCTATTTTGTTTATTTCAGCTCTGATTTTGGTAATTTCCTGTCTTCTGTTAGCTTTGGGGTTGGATTGTTCTTCTTTTTAGTTGTTTGAGTAGAAGCATGAGGATATTTATCTGGTCTCTTTCTAGATTTTTGATGTATGCACTCGGTGGTATATTACCTCTTAAGAATTCCTTCATACTGTCCCAGAGGTTTGGGTATGTTGTTTCCTCATTCTCTTTCAATTGCAAGAACTTCTTAATTTCTGCTTTCATTTCCTCTTTTACCCATACTTCGTTTAAGAGGGAATTATTCAATTTCCAAGTGTTTGAGTAGTTTCTGTTGTTTCTCTTGTTGTTGATTGCTATGATCATAGCATTATATCTGACAGAATACATGGGATCATATCCACTTTTTAAATTTGTTAAGATATCTCAGTGAACTACGATGTGGTCTATTTTAGAGAAGGATCCATTGAGCCACCAAGAAGAAGGTAAATTCAGCTGTCCTAGGATGCAATATTCCTTAGATGTCTGTTAAGCCCAATTGATTAATAGAGTTATTCAGATTGGAGATGTCTTTATTGATTTTTTGTTTTGATGATCTGTCTGGAGTTTATAGTGGTGTGTTAAAGTCCCCCAGATTTATTGTGTTGAGATCAATGAGGGGATTAATGTCCTTAAGTATTTTTTCCATACATTGGGGGGTTGTAATTGGGAGCATAAGTGTTAATTATTATTATATCTTCTTGATGGACTTTCCCTTTTTAATATGATTAAAGTGACTGTCTTTGACCTTTCTGACTAGTTTAAGTTAGAAATTAATTTTATCAGAAATTAGAATCACCACGCCAACTTGCTTTTTTAGGCCACAGGCCTAGTAGACATTTTGCCATCCTTTCACTTTCAGCCTGTGTCTATTTTTGAGTGTCAAATGTGTCTATTGCAGGCAACATATTGTTGGATTTTGTTTATTGATCCAGTAGGCCAGTCTGTGTCTTTTAATTGGGGCATTGAGACCATGCACATTCAAAGTTAGAATAGATATGGGAAGCTGAGTTTCAGAGTTTGTAACAACTACATGGTTTTGAGTCATCTTGGAAGTTAATTTGTGTATAATATGATTTTTGACTCGCCCTTGTTTAATGATGTATGGTATCATTGGCATTTTCCTCTGAATTGAGAACATCCTTTAGAATATTCTGTAGTGCAGGATTTGTGTTCAGGTATCTTGCTAGCTTGAGTTTGTCTTTGAAGTATTTAATTTTTCCATTACATTTGAAGCTGAGTTTTGCAGGATATATTATCTTTGGGTGGAAGTTGTTATTTTTCAACACTTGAAAGATACTGTTCCAAGTTCTTTGTCCTCCATTGTTTGCTCTGAAAAATCCATAGTGATCCTGATTGGTTTGCCTCTGAATGTGACTTAGGGCTTTTCTCTAACTGCTTTTAGAATTTTTTCTTTAATTTCTCTGTTATTCATTTTGTATATGATATGTCTTGGTGAGTTTCTCATTTGATTAAGCTTGTTTGGTGTTCTATAAGCATCTTGGATGTGATATTCCAGATCAATTGTAAGATGAGGGAAGTTCTGGCTTATGGTTTTTCTTAAAATGTTCTTAAATGCCTCTTGTTTGCTGTTTGGAGTTTTCCTCCAGGCCAATGTTTCTCAGATTATTATGCCTCATCTCATCAAATATTATTTTGAAGTTCTGATTATGTAATATAAGTTGCTTATCTTGTTTATCTTCTTTGAATTTGACATTGCTTAGCAAATCTTCATTTTCCTATGTTCCTTCTTAAAGAGCTGAAGTTCTATTTTCAGTGGAGTAAACTCTGGTGTTGGTATCTTCCAGTGAAAATTTGATTTGGTTGACCATGTTTTTCAATCCTGATTGCTCTGCTATATCTCTTTTCAGAATATCTATTTCTTTGTATAGCTGATCTTTCATCTCATGGACTTGCTCACTTATTTCCCTGTAAAAGTTGTCTCTCATCTCATGAAATTGTTCTCTGATCTCTTTCCTTATTTCTTCTCTCAACTCTTTGATTGAATTACTAATCATAATGTTGATACAATATCTTTGGATTTCATCTAGGGCCCCGGCTATGGGATACTTAGTTGGTGAGCTGTGGGGTTGAGGAGGGGAGTTATTTCCCCTTTTCCTCATTTTCAGAATCAGAGAGTGTGTCTTGTAGTTCAACCTTGTTACTCTTGGTGAAGTAATTCGAGCTTCTTATGGCTTTGCTTCATTGTGAAGGGGAGCTATTTGGTCAATATAGATCTAAAGATGCCAGACTGTTCTGAAAGAACTTGAGAGTCTATAGGTGCAGATACTAGTCCATTTCAACCAAAACAGATGTGCTGATGACTAGCACAAATAGTAGCAGTTTTCTTTGAGAGGGCTCTCACAATATATTATGATAGCAAGCAAGTACCCATCTTGAAGAGTGTCTTTCTTCAGATAGCAGGGTCTCTGAAAGTGGGGAGAAGAAATGACTAGGAAGTCAAGGAGGTGAATTGGGGAGGTATAATAGAACACCTGCATTACAGTAACGAGGAACAAGGGATTAGGGGGGAGTAGGTTATTCTAATAGGAATAAGGAAAACATAGAAATGGGGTGTGGGTGTGGTAAAGACTTTGGGCTAGGATAAGAGAAAAATGCTAATATTTAGGAGTTACCAGAGTACAGGGGAGGATGAGGTTAGTATGGGGTGTGGTTTCTCTTCACTCACCAGAGGCTGAGGCTATTTTGCTATCATGACATGTTTTCCTGCTTGGAACCCAATGTTATAGGGATAGCAGTAGAGTTCAAGAAGACATAGAGAACATAGGAGCCAATCACCAATACATACACATGGATAAATATTTACATCCACCAACACCAAATTCAGTACTAATCATAAAGCAAAAAAGGATTAAAAAAACACAGTGACATTAAAAATTTTAAAATATAATACTCCAGTTGGATCTCCATTTAAAAAAAATACCCAAGGGGCACGCAAAAAACAATACAAAACTAGTTGTGAAAGTTCTGAGATTTTTGCCCCCAGGTCAGCGAGTATGTACCATGGGGGGATGTGTTCAAATCTGTCATCTAGCTGGTGATTCTTCACAGTTGAGCTTGTCGGGGGAGAAGCAGTTTGTATAAGTCCAGTAATCTGGATTTTCTTAGAGGATCTCCTCAAAATTTTCTGTTGCAAAGGTGTAAAAGAATCTGCCTTCTTGCACTTCTTGCGAGGATAGCTTTCAGCTCCCCCTGGGCTGTAATCCTGATATGATTGCTTTCTGCCTGTCTACACTCTAGAATTTCTTGGGCCTGGGGCTCAGAAGCTGTAGACAATCTAGTTAATCCTAGTGTAGATGTGTGGGTCCCTGACTGATCCAAGGAGAGTGGCCAACCTGAAACTTGCTGCCTCAGGATCACTGGTGACCCACTCTGTATGATTTATCATCTTCAGAAGTCTTAAGAGCTGCTCTGTGGGGTTGACAGAAACCTGCGCAGGAAGGTCCAGATTGTGCCAGTGCTTATGTGGTTCTCAGTTGCAAGTACTAGGGGGCACCCACCTGGAGATGTCAGGGCCTAAGTAGCCGTGGCTATGCACAAGGTTCAGATGCTAAGGGGAAGCCACACTGTCCCTTTTATTCAAAGCTTCCTGATGATGATATCAGCCCTTGCCTTGTTAGACAGTTACAGGTTGCTTTTGCAGAGGCTGAAGCAGACAGTCCCCTTGAGAAGGATGTGCCCTACAGCACCAAGCTCTGTTCACAGCACCTCTTATTCAGATGTGTACCGGGGTGGGCAGAAGTTCACCATCCGAGAGGGTTGCAAGCTGGGTGGGGATTTGAAGTTCTACACAGCCCCCCAGGGCAGATGACCAGGTGGGGGGGGGTAACTTCTCTCTTTCTGTTCCTGGGGACTGAGGTCCCAAGTCACTGTTGAACAACCTGCCCCGCTTTCCAATGCTGGTGCAAGCAATTATGTTAAAGGACTTGAAAATCAGCTCTTGTAAACCATGAGCATGGGTTGAGAAGTATTATCCACTGTGATTGAGTTAAAGTTTTTGTACTGATTCCTCTCCTCCCCTGGCTCCGCTGGCAGCAACCGAGGTGGAGAGGGAACTCCCAGCACCACGCAGACCCCTTGGGAGATGGCCAAATCTCGGGGAGATAGATTCTGATTTTCTGACAGTGATGTCTGCAACCCCAAGACCATTTTTGCTGAGCAACCAGCCCCATCCTCAGGGAAACCTCACAAAGGTGAGCCACTTGCAGGAACAGCTGTAAGTTCGCTAATGTGAGGGATTAATTCCCAGAGCTTATACCAAGTTCATGTAAATTAAGAGCAATCAGTTCAGGATTTTGAGACCGTATCAGGGTATTTGATTAGGAAACTTGCTTGGTTTCCTCCCCTCCAGATTAGCTCCCTTCCCCCTGGGTGTGGGGTCAGTTGCAGGGGCACCACTAACTACTTCTTTATATTCGTTAATGCACCACACTATTCCTTTGGAGTTAAAAAAATTAGCCGTGTTTAACATTCCCCCACACTGGGAGCTTTATCTTACCGTGGGAATCCCCGTGCACTCCTGCAGTGTGAGGTGATTCTCAGGAGCATCTCAGAGTCACTGTTGGTGGGATGGTTGCCATTTTGAGGTCGTGGGTCAGCTTTTTTAATATATTCTATTAGTGCATTATAGTTTTACATAATGTTGAGATTAGTTGTCACATATTCCTAGATGCACAAAATTCATCAGTACCATTTGTTCAATATCCCCCCTTCACTTCCTCTCCCTCCCCCCTCTAGTCCCCTGATCCCTTGCCCTTCTTCTGGGTCCTATATTGCTCCTAAAAACCCAAATACAGTTACATAATTCTTAAACCTATGAAGAACATTTTATATATATATGGCTATAATATATACAGTGACGTTTATAACTACTTGGAATGTACCTTGCTTTATCTCAGTTCCAACATTTCCTGTTCTCCTCCCTTCCTATCATCCCTTATTATTATTCAAAATATTTGACAATGGGATTAAACATTTACATTTTTGTACAGGTATGCAGCATAGTTTGTTCAAATATCTTATGAAGTATCTTGGAAATTATCTCATAAATATTTACATTTTATATTTTTGTTCTATGGATCTAATACATGAGTTTGTCTACTTTACTCTCAAGCCTGGGTTTAGGTCCAGCCTCCAAAAATGAGAGATACCATTCAGCTCTTGACTGTGTCTAGTTAACTTTGATCAGCATGAATTCTTCCAATACCATCTGGTTACCTTCAATAGATTCAATATAATTGTTTCTAATAGCTGGGTAGAACTCCATTGTCCATATATAGAAAGAGAGCTTTTGGATCCATTCATCCAGTGAAGGGCATCTGGGTTGGTTCCATAATTTAGTTATTGTAAATTGAGCTGCTATGAACATGGATTTTGCTGTATCTTTGTAATGTGCTGATTCTAACTTCTCTGGGAGAATACCCAGAAGAGGGATAGCTGAGTCATATTGTGGATCCAACACTAATTTTTTGAGGAGTCTCCATAATGCTTTCCAGAGTGACTAGACCAGTCGACAATTCCACCAACAGTGTGCTAATGTTCCTATCTCCCCACAACTTCTCCAGCATTTGTTACTATTTGTATTCTTTATCTTTGCCAGTCTGACCGGAGTGAGGTAAAATCTTAATGCAGTTTTGATTTACATTTCTCTTATTGGTAGTGATTTAGAACACTTTCTCATGTATTCATTGGCTTGCTCAATGTTCTCTGTTGAGAACTTTCTGTTTAGCTCTCTGGCCCATTTATTGATTGGAATGTTTGTGTTTTTGTTATTGAGTTTTGTGAGTTCTATGTAACTTTTGGATATTAGTCCCCTGTCAGAGAGATCCCAGGCCACGATTCTCTCCCTTTCTGTAGATTGTCTCTTGACTGTTTTGACTATTTCTGTGACTGTACAGAAACATTTTTATTTAATGGCATCCCACTCATGGATTTTTGACTGTAATTTTTTCACTTTAGGAGCCTTTAGGAAGTCATTACCAACTCCCATATGCTGGAGTGTTCATCCTAATTTTTCTCCTAGCAGTTGTATGGTATCAGGCTTAATTCCCAATTCCTTGATCTAATTAGATTTGATTTTATGCATGGTGAGAGCTAAGGATCTAATCTAAGTTTTCTGCAAGTGGCTGTCTAATTTGTCTAACACCTTTTGTTGAATAGGCTGTCTCCCATCCATGTTATATTTTGACCCCCTTTGTCAAAGATCAGATGTTTAAAAATTTGTGGGTTTGTCTATAAGTCTTGTATTCTATTCCAATGGTCTTCAATCCTATTTTGATAACAATACCATGCTGTTTTTAAAACTACAGCCCTATAGTATAGTTTTAGTTCTGGAATTGCAAAACCACCTGTTTCATCTTTCTTGTTTAGTAATGTTTTGTCTATTCTGGGTTTCTTTTTGTTTGATATGAATTTGATAATTGCTTTTTCTGTATCACAAAGAATGATATTGGAATCTTGATGGGAATTGCATTGAATCTGTATAGTGCTTTTGGCAGAATAGTCATTTTAATTATATTAATTCTGCCTAACCAAGAGCATGGAACATCTTTTCATCCTCTCAGGTCTTCTGTAATTTCTGTTTTCACTCTTCAATAGTTTTTGTTGTAGAGGTCTTTTACTTCTCTTGTAAGATTAATTCCCAAGTATTTTATTCTTTCAGAGGATATTGTGAATGGGACTGATTTTCTAATTTCTTCTTCTTCCCTATTATTGGTGGCATATAGGAAAGCTATTGGTTTATGGGTGTTGATCTTGTAGCCTGATACATTGCCTAATCTATTTATTAGCTCTAGAAGTTTTCTGCTGGAGTGTTTTGGATCCTCCAGATACAGGATCATGTCATAAGCAAAAAGAGATAGTTTGATTTCCTCTCTTCCTATTCTTATCCCTTTGATTTCTTCCTCCTGCCTGAGTGCTTCAGGCAGGGTCTAGAGGACTATATTGAATAAAAGTAGTGAAAGAGAGTAGCCTTGTCTTGTTCCCGAGTTCAGCAGATACGCTTTCAACCGTTCTCCATTTAGTGTTATACTAGTAGAGGGTTTGGAATATATGGCCTTTACAAAGTTAAGATGAGTTCATTTGATCCCTCTTTTCTCAAGAGTTTTGAGCAAAAATGGTTTCTGGATTTTATCGAAGGCCTTTTCTGCATCTATTTAGGTGATCATATGGCTTTTGTTTTTAATTCTGTTTAAGTGATAAATTACATGTGTTGATTTGTGTATCTTGAACCAACCTTGCATACCTGGAGTGAAGCTCACTTGATCATGATGAGTTATTTTTTTGATGTATTTTTTAATGCGGTTTGCAAGAACATTATTAAGGATTTTTGCACCAATATTCATGAGGGGTGTTGGTCTGTAGTTTTCTTTTTTTTTTTTTTTTTTTGATGTGTCTTTATTGGGTTTTTGGTATCAGAGTTATGTTTGCTTCATAAAAAAGTGTTTGGGAGAGTTCTCTCTTTTTCAATTTCTTGGAATAGCTTCATAAGGAGAGATGTTGGCTCTTCTTCAAAGGTGTGCTAAAACTCTGCAGAGAATCCATCAGGTCCTGGGCTTTTCTTCTTTGGAAGACTTAATTGCTGTATGGATTTCGGTGCCTGTTATTGGGCGGTTTAAGATTTCAATGTCATCCTGTGTCAATTTGGGGAAGTTGTATGTGTCTAGAAATTTATCCATGTCATCCAGATTATCTGATTTAGAGGAGTATAGTTTTTCAAAATATGTTCTGATAATCTGTTTGATTTCAAAGGGGTCAGTGGTGATCACCCCTTTTCATTGGTGATTTTGTTGATTTGCTTTGATTCTTTCCTTCTTTTAGTTAGATTAGCTAGGGGTCTGTCAATTTTATTTATTTTTTTACAAGAACCTGCTCTTTGTTTCTTTGATTTTTTTATTGTTTTTTTTTATTCTCAATTTCATTGATTTTAGCTTTGATCTTAATTATTTCCTGTCTTGTTCTGGCTCTGGGATTAGAGTGTTCTTCCTTTTGTATACATTTGTGATGGAGCATAAGTTTTATTTGTTAGGGTTCTCTCCTGATTCTTAATATGGACACTCAGTGCAATAAATTTTCCACTTAAGAATGCTTTCATGATGTCCCAGAGGTTTCGATATGTTGTTTCTTTATTCTTATTTTCTTCCAAGAATGCCTTATTTACTGTTCTCATGTCTTCTTTGATCCATTCTTCATTTAAGTGTGTGTTATTCAATCTCCACATATATGTATGTTTTGTCTCATGGTTTTTGCTATTAATTATTAGGGTCATGGCATCATGATCTGATAGGATACATAGAATAACATCTAGTTTTTATAATTTTTGAGATTTCCTTTGTGAACTACAATATCACCTATTTTGGAGAAGGATCCATGTGCTGCTGAGAAGAAGGTATACTCTTCCAGTTTGGGGTGGAATGTGCTGTAGATGTGTGTTAAGTCTGTTTAATTTATGGTGTTGTTTAGACTAGAGATCTCTCATTGTTTCTTTGCTTTGATGATCTGTTTAGTGGTGATAGAGGAGGGTTAAAATCTTCCAGTATTATTGTGTTGAGGTCCACAAGTGGTTTTATATCTTGGAGTGTTTTTTACACAGAGTTGGGAGCATTTGTGTTTGGAGAGTATATATTTACTATAGTTTTTTTTTTTTTATCCCTCCTATTGAATTGTTCCCTTTTCTAGGATGTAGCGGACTCTTTATCTCTTTTGATTAATTTATGTTTGAAATCCACTTTATCAGATATAAGAATTACAACTCCAGCTTGCTTTCTTGTGCCATATATATGGTAATTTTTTTCATCCTTTCACCCTTATCTGTGGGTGTCACTGACTGTAAGGTGGGTTTCCTGTAGGCAGCATATTGTTGGGTTTTGCTTTTTGATCCAATCTGCTAGTCTGCATCTTTTTATTGGTGCATTGAGAGAATTCACATTCAGTGTTAGAATTGCTATATGGTTGTAGTTCATATTCATTGTGTTTTATTAGTAAATTCTGTGTTGTCTTAGTTGTCTGTTGATAGAATGTAGCTTTATTGAATTTCCTGTTTGTGGTTTTTGAGGAAAATTAGTTTGTACTTCTACCTGAGGTCAATCTTTGAGAATTCTTTGTAATGCTTGCTTTTTGTTCACGAATGCTGCAAGTTTGTTCTTATCATGAAAAGTTCTTATTTCCTCCTCAAATTTGAAGCTTAGTTTTGCTTGGCATAGTATTCTTGGCTGCATATTGTGTTCATTCAGGCATGGAAAGATCTCCTTCCAAGATCTTCTCACTTCCAGAGTCTGAACTGAAAAGTCAGGTATGATTCTGATTGGTTTGCCTCTGAATGAGATTTGGAGTTTCTTTCTTGCTGCTTTCAATATTCTTTCCTTGATTTTTATGTTGTATATTTTGAACATGATGTGTCTTGGTGAACTTCTCATTTGATTAGGACTATTGGTTGTTTTATAAGCTTCCTGGATGAGCAAATCTGACTTTATTTTTATATGGGCAAAATTTTCTTTAGCAATTTCCTTGAGAATGTTCCTTAAACCATTTGTTTGTGTTTCAATTTCTTCCTGTATCTCAATTACTCTTTGATTGTTTCTTCTCATTGCATCTCAGACAATTTTAAAAATTCTGCTCGTGTCCTGTGAGTTTTTTTCTTTATTAACATCCATGTACTTTAGCTTGCTCAGCTTGTTCTCATTGTCAGAAGTTCTTTCTTCAAGAGCTGAGGTTTTGTTTTTTATAGAAATTATTCTATTATTAAATTCTTCCATGGTTCCTCTCTTGTCATTGACTGAAGATTTTAGCTTTTTTACTTCCTTTTTGAGTATGTCTATTTCTTTGATAATAGAATTTTTCATCTCTTGAAACTTCTTATTTAGTCCCTTCATTATATCTTCTTTTAGTTTACTGTTCTTTCTGGTAATCAGATTGTTGATAATATTTTCAAGGTTTTCATCTCAACATCTATCCATGGCATCCTTTTGGGGGGAGTTTTGGTGAACCTCTCCTTGTTTAATTCTTCATTTTGAAGAGCTTCTTGTAGATCTCTGAATTGAGATTTCCTGAGGGGAAAGTAGGCAGTTCCTCAGGTGGTTTTTTCTTGCCAGTCCAATGGTAAGATGAACCACCAACTCTTCGATGATCACCTTCTTCCAGATGCTGTTTCTGCTGGGTCCTCATGTTACCCTATCATTCAATTCCAGGCTCAAGTTTGCAAATCTGCATTGACCAAAATGGAGACCTACCTTCCAGCAGGACTCAAAAAGCTCCCAACAGGAATGTGGGGTTTATTAAGGCCTGGCCACTCCATGTGTGGAACTTCCCCTGGTTGGTCTTGAGTAGGGCTGCTCTGGATGAGGGTCCTACTGGTGGTGTCCTGAGCACATTCTAGTGGGACTCAAACAGACCCCAACAGGAGCACAGATTGTAGGTAGGTGGGGCTGTTTGAGGTGGGAAACCTCCCCTCGCTGGTTCTGAGCAGGGCTAATCCAGACTGGGGTCCTACCCATTGTGTCCTGAGTGCCTTCTGGTAGGACTCCTTGGGTCAGATTTTTATTGTTTTCTATAACACACATTTTGTTCTAAGGTACCTTTTTGCTATATTGATATTGGATTATCTTTATATAAGGTTCTGTGATTGGCTGAAAGTAGTTCTTTGTCACATAAAACTATTTAAATGTAAATTATCTTTGTATCATTTAGTCTCTTTTTAAAAAGGCAAATATCACTTTTTCTTATTGTTATACATCTTGAGATTTGATGATTTTGGTTATATGTAGTGTTAAATAACATTTGTTAGCTTATTTAAAGGTGTAAGCACCTTTAAATGTCGATCAGTTGTTCTACTATAAACATAAATAAAATGAGTGCATAGTAATACTAAATATAGATAATTTTATTATATTAATATTACTCAAGATTCAGTGGTGATGAAATTGTATATAATGAATGAAAATGCCAGAAAAGACTTCCAAATTCACAGTATATAAAAAAATTTAATACTTTCTGCAACTTTTCAAATTGAAAAAGTAATTTATTAGTGTTTTAAGTTATAAGATTATAAGAGTAAACATAGGCAGATATATAATGTCTTATAGCATTAATCTGATGATTTCTGATTCTACTTCTAGTGTTTTTCTGATACTACTGAATTTCAGTACCATCTCAAATTTCATATTCAAGTGAATGCTGTATTCTGATTATATGTATGGAATTCTCCCCTTATCCATGAGAGATACATTCCAAGATCCCCAGATGATATCTAGAACTGCAGAGAGTACTTCTCCTTACAGTATATTATGGTATTTTCCCCCATAGGTGTATATCTATGATGCAGTTTAATTTATAAATTAGGCACAATAAGAGACTAACTGCAGTAATTAGTGGTAAAATCAAACAATTATAAAAAAGTACTGAAATAAGTGCTAGGTAAATGTGATCTCTCTCTGTGTTTATTTCTGTAATTTTATATTTACTTTTTGAAGCTGTAATTCACCATAGGTAACTGAAACCTGGAAAGCAAAATCTGAAGTTAGTGGAACACGTGTGTGTGTGTCTATAAAAATCTCATAATAAAAAATGGGAGAGAAAGACAGATACTATCCAACAGAAGAAATGAAACACTTTTCCCATTTTTATATTTACCATATGACCCAATGCATTAATTTTAAAAATATTTGGTTTTAAAAATAGATCTATTAGGCTAAATTAAAATAATACAAAGCAAAAGTACTTAAAATCGACTCTGGATGAATAAAAAACTCCTATAAGAGTAATTCTTTTTGTTTTCAAGATAGTCTTACTTTCACTTATATGAACATATGCATATATCATGTTGGCCTTTCCTGAATTGATAGTCTTAATAATAACAATAGAATAATATAATTTTAATATAGTTTTTACTACAATATTTGCCACTGTTTGAATGTCTATTAGGAAGGATATACTGGGATTTAGAAACTATATTTTATATATATTATCTCATTTCATATATTTGTTTTTAATTGGATCTAAATTGGTAGCAATAAATTTATTTTTAAAATACTTTCTCTAATTCAATGTAGGAAATAGTTAATAGTTCTCACGTTTGTAATGCTGTATGTAAGGGAAATTCAGAAGTATAAAGCAAACAACTGTGAGATTATTAATAACATACAGTCTCCTGAATATACATCATAAGCCAAACAGCCCTTGTACATGATGGGACTTTCTTCAAGTTAAAGAAAATGTACAAATGTGGAAAGAAAATCAACTTTATTCCAGAGAATCCCTTGTCATCCAATCCTAACTATTTAAAAATATATCATAGACACTATAATTAAATGTATAATTCTTTCTTTTAATGGGTATTCAAGTGACCTCTTATGTGATTCTGTTTTTAAAATAAATAATTCCCTGATCTGTTCTGTATGGGGGAAATGTTGTAAACTAGGTTTTCTTAAAGGAAGGGATACCTGAAATTTATCCATAATTGTTACCAATTCACAGATAAAAAGAAAGACACCAAGTCTTAAATTGTTTAATGATAAAAGTATCTTATTCACCTAATGTTTAAAAAACAAATTTCCATGTAATATAAAATATATTTTATTTTTCCTCCCTTGCAAGGATTTAAACAAACAGCAAAATAATAGAATAAATAGTGAGCAAAGTAAAAGTACATTGCTACTATTTTAGAATTTAAAATGATATAATTTGATCTCCACTGTTATCTCATAAATTAGGTATTGTTACTTTCCTTCCTTTATACATTAGCAATCTGAACATTGGAAAAATTAATTAACATATCAAAAGCTTCTGATCTAAATGAATATAGTGACTTTAGAGATAAAAGAATATCCTAGTTTCCATTCAAGCAAAAATGAAAATACATCTTGTTTGAGAATATCTTTACTTACTCCCTGTTAACCTTTAACTTTCTCCATTTTACATCTAGGGGAAAAGTAACTTAATTTTTTAAATAATTTTTTGGTTAAATTTCCACTGAAACTTAAGTGTCTCATGATTTTTTATTGCTTGGGGTTTCTCAAATATTAACATTAAAATTTTAAAGTTGTAAAGCTTGCTTTTAGTTTCTAATTGCTGCTGTAAGAAATAACTGGAAAATTAGTGGTTCAAAACAAATTCTCAAAAAGTACAAAATGGTCTCTAAAATCCACAGAGTAGATTTATGCTGTAAATTGGGTTATAGCTAGAGGTTCAGCCACCCCTAATTTAGATGATTTAAATATGAGATTTAAGAATTTTTATCTGATGAAATTTTATTGAGATTTTGGATTTAAATTTATCCTAAAATGGGTAGAAATTGTTCACAACCTTGCAATGTGGTAAATGCATTTTGCATGTGAAATATGTAGTTTTGGTTTCTTCTGTTGAGATGGATGAGAGAATTGAGAGAATCCATATTGAAGTGTCTGTGTGTTACATTCTGACTTTTTTTTTTTTTTTTTGAGGTACTGGGGATTGAAGTGAAGAGTACTTTACCAATAAACTACATCTTCAGTCCTTTTTTATTTTTTATTGTGAGACAGGGATTTGCCAATTTACTGATGGTTTTGAAAAAATTTTTGAGGCAGTCCTCAAACTTTCCATCCTCTTGCTTCAGCTTCCTAAATTGCAGGGATTATAAGTATGTACCACTGTGTCCGGCTACAATTTGTCCTTTGTACACTTTCTAGATACTCCAAAAATGTTTTTCAACCACACCTTTCACTTTCTTTACAGAGCCAAGCCACTTCCTGACAGTGAATTTTCAATTTGGCATCTATGGAACATTTAGTTATGTTAAGAATTTTCCCCATCATCTAGACCTAGTTTTCTTTTGCTTAACAGTTTGTACTTTGATCAATTTACTTTACATTTTATTAAAAGTAGCAAAAATAAAACAGGCTATGCTTTCAATATTTTTATTAGAAATATTCTCCACTAAATATCCACATTTGGTAAAATACAGCTTAGAATTCACCTGGTCCTGGACTTTTCTTTGTTGTAAGTTTTTTTTTTTAATCACTGCTTCTATCTCATTCCATGTTATTAATCTGCTTAGGTTTTATATATCCTCTTTATTCAGTTTTGGCAGATCATATATGTCTAGAAATATATACATTTCTTCTAGGTTTTCCAATTTATTAGATTATAAGTTGTCAAAATAGACCCTAATGATCTACTGGAGTTTTGAGATATCTGTATTGATTTCTCCCTTTTCATTTCTAATTTTATTAATTTGGGATTTCTTTCTTTTTCTTTTGGTTAGTTTAGCTAAGGCTTATCAATCTTATTTATTTTTTCAAAGAACTAAGTCTTTGTCTCATTGTTCCTTTGTATTATTTTCTCTGATTTTAATTATTTCCTTCCTTCTACTTGTTTTGGAATTGGTTAGTTCTAAAGAAGAATTAATGCCAATACTCTTCAAATTATTCCATGAAACAGAAAGGAATGGACCACTGCCAAATGTATTCTATGAAGTGAGCATCACACTCATACCAACATCAGATAAGGATAAATTGATAAAAGAAATCTACAGACCACTACCCATGATGAACTTAAATGAAAAAATACTTAAAAAATTTTTTTCAATTTGTATTTAATAGCATAGTAAGACAATTGTACACCACAACCATGTTGGTTATATCACGTAGATGCAAGGATGGATTGAAATACGCAAATCAATAAATGTAACTCATCATTTCCTCACAAAACTAGAAAAAAATAGTCCTAAAGTTAATTTGGAAGAATAAAAGACCCAAAATAGAAAAAGAAATTTTAAGCCATAAAAGGAATGCTAGAAGCATCACAATACCTGACTTGAAATTATACTACAGAGTTATAGTAACAAAAACTGCATGGTTCTGGCATAAAAACAGACACATTGATCAACGAACGGTACAGAATAAAACACACATCAGCTGATCCTTGATAAACTTGCTGAAAGCATACATTGGAGAAAATACATTCTTTATAACAAATGGTGCTGGGACAATTTGTCATATATATTGAAGAATGAAACTAGATGCTTATCTCTCACCCTGCACAAAAATGAACTCAAAATTGATCGAAGTCCTAGGAATTAGGCCATAAGCTCTTCAACTCCTAGAAGAAAACATAGAATCAATATTCCAACAGGCAATGACTTTCTCAATAGGATTCCTAAAATTCAAAAATAATGTCAAGAGTTAAAAGGGATGGCATCAACTTAAAAACATCTGACAACAAAGAAAGCAATTAGAAATGTGAAGAGACAACCTATACAAAGAGATAAAATCTTTGCCAACTACTCTTCTGACAGACAATTTATACCTAGAATATATACAGAAATAAAAAAAACTTTACATTGAAAAATCAAATAACACAATTAATAAAAGGTTAAATTGATTTAAAAAGGCATATCCCAAAAGAAGAAATGCAAATGGCCAACAAATGTATGAAAAATGTTCAATATCATAAGCAGTCAGGAATGCAAATCAAAACTACACTGAGATGTCATTTCATACCAGTCAGAATGGCACTCATCAAGAATACAAGCAATAATGAATGCTGTAGAAGATGTGTAGAAAAAGAAACACTTTTACACTGTAGGTGGGATTGTAAATTAGTACAACCACTATGGAAATCGGTATGAAAGTGTGCAAAAGACTAGGTATTGGAACCATGATATGACCCAGCTATAATACTCCTCAATATTTACCTTGAGGAATTTAACTCATCATACTATAGTGACTCATAGTGATATGGGTACCCATGGCCATAGCAGCACAATTCACAGTCAAAAAACTATGGAACCAGCCTAGGTATACATTAGCAGATGAATGGGGAAAGAAAATGAGTTACATATGCACAACACAGTTTTATTCATCCACAAAGAAAATTGAAATTCTATCATTTATAGGAAAATGGGTGGAACTGGACACCATCATGTTAAGGGAGAAAAGTTTAATTCAGAATGTGAAGTGTCATATATTTTCTCTTACATATGGAAGAAAGAAAAAAGAAAAACACAGGTGGTGGGGAATCTCACAAATATCAAAGGGAGATCAGTAGAGGAAAGGGACTAAGGAGTGGGAAGTGGTAAGGGAGAAGGGAATTTCTGGGGAGCAACAATGGCTAAACTATGTTATATTGTGTGCATGTACATGATGTAATAATAAATCCCATCATTATGTACAGCTATAATGCACTAATTAAAATGTGGAAAAATATCCAAATTTTTCACTTAAAAGTTCTGTTTATATACAATTATACAACACAACTCTGCCATAGTTTCTGACAGTATATACAAAGGATATCCTTTAATATAGTTTCTAATAATGTAATTCTCATTTTTATGAGATCACATGAACAGTGATATTAACATTATATTTCTATCAACTGTGTTTTTCACAATTTCAGCACTGCACTCCAATTACTTCTCAGTTCTCACTACCATGTGTAAATATTTGTAAATATCAAGAACATTTACACCTTTTTCTACCATATACCTCATAATTCTTCCCTTCTTTTCCCATCTCTGATTCCAAAGCTATATACACAATTTAGGTGTTTGTTTTAGCAGCTTGCCACTTCCAGGAGTCAATATGTGTAGTTTTTTCATCCTGCTGCCCTAACAAATTATCAAAAACTTATTGGCTTAGAACAAAGCACATTTCTTTTCATACACCTCTGTATGTCAGAAGCCCAAAATAAGTCTTTTTTTTCTTTTTTTTCTTGGCTAGCATCAAAGAGTTGGGAGGACTAATTCCTTCCAGAGACTACAGGAAAGAATCTTGTTGCCTTTTCTGATTCCTAGTGTCTTCCAGAATTATCTCTTTACCCTCTCTACTTTTGATATCACATCACCTTCTTTGTTTTAGTTAATCTCATTTTTTTATTTCATTGGACACACCCTGATGACACAGGATGCTTTCTCTAGCTCCAAATCCCTCATTTACTCAAATCTACAAAACTTCTTTTACTATATAAATTAACATATTTAAAACTGTGGGGGATTCAGATATGGCCATGCCCCATATGAAGACATTTTGGTCAACAGTACATTACATATAAGATCATGGTCCCTTAGGATTATAAGGAGATTTTAAAAAATCCTATCACGCAGCAATGTCATACCTATCATAATATTGTAGTGCAATATGTTTCTCAGATGTTTGTGGTGAATCTGGTGAGAACAATCCTGCCACAATTCCAGTCATATAAATATATACAATATAATTACTGTTCACAAAATGGGAAAATCATCTAAAGACACATTTCTCAGAATTCCCATCATTAAGCAAAATATCACTGTATCAGTAACTTTGGGGGATGTTATTTAGCCTAACATGGCTTGATTTAACCCTCACTGATTTTTGTCGTCTGATTGTAATAAACTGTAAAATGCCTTTACATTTAATTGTACATAAAGTTAAGGTTACAAATTCATTACTGACAATTTACCAAACTTTGTCTTCTTTTTAAGAAAATTTTTATGGAATATTACATAATATAGATAATTTGGTGTTTAAAAAATTTAATATTAAGATTATACAATTTTTTTATTTGTTTGACATAGTTTTACATATTGGAGAGTCTTGTTGTTACATAAACATGCATATATGGATATTGACAAAGTAGGTTAAGGTCAGTTGTAGTCCAGGATCTCCCCCCTTTGTCTACAACCCACTTTCATTACTCCTTTGCATTACCTCTGTTGTATAGCAAAAATGGTTTTGTGATAGCCAACGTGATATTATCATATTATAGATGATTCATTATTTTGTATTTGCAAGTATAGCCTGTCAGAAATCATAATATTTTGTTAGGTAATGGAGAAAAAGGAATATAAAATGAAAAAGTATTTGTTAGGGATGAGTTGCTTATTTGATTGTTTATCATTGACATTAAGAAAGACAAGACCATTTTGTACTCAAGCTTCGTTTCACATCAGTTTGGGATATAGTCAATATGTGTGACTATACTGAGAGAAAAAAGCATATTACACATCTATGAAGGGGAAGGATATTTTTCAGATTATAGGAAGTCTAAAGAAAACTTAATAATTAGATGAAATGAATAGTTGGCATTATCCTCAAAGCAAAGTATTTTTCTTTTTTATGCTGCACAATCACACAATTTCAAATCTGGTTGCTCAAACTACAAAGGCACATCAGTTTAATTTCTTCACAGAAACTTGGTGTCTGAAACAGTTTGATTTATTTTCCAATTGGAGCATTACCCCCTCCTCAGATCTGCTCATCGGATGTTTAATTTTGTTGATAACAAAATGATGATACCATACAGATAACCTATAAACCAGCATCCTTAAAGTCAAACTCTGATACTCTTGTATGTATAGCCAATTAACATTTAATTTCTGTTCTGTTTATGTCTACTGCCGCTGAACGCATTAAGTGCCATAAAACTGGTTCTTTTGCTCTTCAAGAGAATCCCAATCAGCCTTCCTATTCACATTGTTCAACTCCAATTCATGTTCTCCTTAGTGACACAAATGATTTTTTCCTAAAATGCTGATTTAATCATGCCACTTTTCTTATCAAAATCTTTCACAGCAACTCCTTAATTCAGCATATAAAAATCTCAGGATCTGGCTTGCCTGTACTTATAAATCACCTCCTCCTAGATCCTTTTCTTCACATCATGTTCAGAGAGAATTAGTGCTCTTTTAAGGGCTTCTCTTCTTGACCATTTCACAGTTGACCCAGTTTGTGTACCTACAAAATTTCAGGGCAATGTTTTAAAGTTGCCATTAATCTTGACATGTTTACTGGTCATGGATTAAAAATGCTGCATATAAGATTAGGAAGCATCTATAAATACTATATTTCCTTGGTCAAATTTTAAGAAACAGACATGGTGAAACCGGACATAATAAACTCTTTGCTATATTTTCTACTATAACATGGATCATACATTATCAAAACACTATTTATTGTAGTATTTAGCATTGCTCTCAGCACTTGATAGCGGCTCTTACATAAAAGAATCAAATCTACATCCCAAGGATATGCTATTGTGTCTATGCACAATGTGGTCTTCTTTAAATGTTTGATGATGAAATAAACTGTTTGAGAATCTGTCTCTCCCTATATGAGAGTATGGCTAAAGAATAATAAATTTGTACACAAAGGCATGGAAAGGGCTGAGTCAAAGGATCAAAACCAATAAGCAAAGCTCTGGTACTAAACCCATCACCTCCATAATTTAGATACAGTAGATAAGTCATATAGGGACTATTTTTCCTAGATTCTGTTTTCAAATTGTATATATGCTACAAGATGAGGATCCACTAAGCCTTGAGGTGGTAGTATAATTCAATTATGGGTTACATAACTGAAAAAGTTTATATTAACACATTTCACATTTTCTACACAACCGTGTGTGTGCACATGTATATTTAAGATCATAAAATGAAAATCATAACTACTAATATTTGTGGAACTAATTCAATTTGAAATAAAATATTAAACAATTTATAAATACAAATATTCTGGAATTGATCGTATTGATTAAATACAGAGAATAAAAAAGATATTTTGAATAGCTAGTAAGAATGAAATAGGTTTTCAATGCATAAAGGAAGGAAAACAGAATTTAGGTGTCCAAGAATTTGTGGGCTAACAGACAAAAGAAGAGCCAAAACAGGCAGAACTACAGGATGTCTGTTTTGTTTCTTTGTGGTTTTAACAGAGGCAGTTAGTGAGTCAAGAACATAATGGGAGTTTAACTAATGAGGCTTGAACTTTAAATACTGGGTTACATGTTCACTTATCCCTCCTGATTATTGGACACAGAAACATCTCTGCATAAAAAATATTATAATGAGAACAGCCAAAAAAATGCAGTAAATAATAATGACCTATATATTATTTGGCTGGTTCTGCCTTTGTTGAATGCCTGTGGGAATATGAAGAGAGCTTGGTTATGTGGATTAGACTTTATTATATTTAATAGGATTGTTTTTTTTTTATTTTTTTATTTTTTGAACAACCTTACACGATTTTAACAAAATAATATAAAATGTGTATAAAATGTGTAAATATTCTGGATATTGCAATTATCTCCAGGAGTGCCCCCCCAATTACCCTCCCTTATCCCTCCCTTCCCTTTCCCTTTATAACTCTAAAAAAAGATATTAGATTATAAAGCATTACATCTTATCTGG